>BQNB010137655.1:0-17814 GCA_026074375.1 Tanacetum coccineum
ACCCCTTGTTTACGAAACCAAGTCTTACGAAACCTCAAACTGTAATACGAAACCTTCAGTTACGAAACCAGCAATTACGAAACCTTTAACAAGGAAACCTATGATACGAAAGCTTGAAGTTCGAAACCAAAACCCATCTTTTGATACGAAACCTCTAGTTACGAAACCACAGTTATACGAAAGCTTCCACTATTTACGAAACCAAACGGTTATCGAAAGCTCCAATTTACGAAACCTCCTTTCGTAAATTCCAAATTGCCTCTACTTTCGTAAAATCCAAGAAACCTCGTAAAATCTTAGCTACGAAATCTAATAAAAACTTATCAATCTGATTTTAAGAACTTTAAAGTGATAATATCAATGTTATCTTTTCAAATTGATTAACTTTTATGTTACGAAAACAAAAGGTACCATGGAAACCTTCCTTCGTGTACAAGATACACCCTGCATCACACAGGAGTTTGCACTGGTAAGTGTCAAACTTGCAACAAAGTGGGTCATCTGACCAGGGACTGCAAAAACTAAGGACTTCTATTTCCAAACCATCACTTCATCACTCAACTAAATCTTAGGAAGAGATTTCTGTAAGGTTGGGGGACTATAAAAACCCGTAATTTTCTATTATTTTCATCAATATAATATTTACTTACTATATTAAGTACAACCTTTTTCACGGGAATATTTTTTGTTTTTATTCCATTCCATTATGTAACCTTGCCATTCTATCTATGTTTACATCATGTAAACATCATAATATGTCAAGTCTATATCTTAATATCATTTTACCAAGTACATTATCCATTTAACGTACTTTTCAAAATGTTATATCAAAACAAGCATTAAACGTTAACGTTTATATCAAATCCCTAATTATATGTAATGTATACATATAAAATGAATATACAAGTCTTTAAAGCATGTGTACAAGTGTACAATGCACCATATTTGAATAACTTTTCCCTCCAAAATAATGTACAAATTTTTAAAGCTTAATGTACAAGTCAATAATACAAGAAAGTCAAACTAGGTCATTTTACCTCCAAATTTATTCTAGTTTCTTACCACCACCTTAACACAAGGTACAAGAACTTAATGCATGACTTCTAAACACTAAACCTAATCCCTAAATCTTTCTAAAACCTAATCTAAAACCCTAAACCCTAAACGAAGCCCTAAAACCCTAATTTCACTTTAAACCTAAAACTAAACCCTAAACCTTAAAACTAAGCCCTAAACCTTAAACCTAAACCCTAAATCTTAATCCTAACACTAATTATAAACCCTAAATTACCCTAAACCCTAACCCTAACTCGATCTAAAAACCTTAAATCCTAAGCCGAAACCAAATAAACCTGGAACCCTTTTTTATTTCATTTTTACCCATTTTAAGCAACCAAGCACCTCAAGCAAGCATCCTAGAACCTCTATGACATCACCAAGTAGCTTACAAGAACCTCTATCATCACCCTTGAGCTCCAAGTTTGGCCTTGTCACCTACTTGTCACCCCTTTGTAGCCGAACCCTCATACACCCCCCACAACCTTCCACCTTGCTAAGCTACATCTCCATAGCCCTCAATACTCACCCTAGGCCATCCATAGTCATTTATCTACAGCTCCTAACCCTTAGCCACCAAGAAAACTTTGCCAACAAGGGTCTTGAACCCTATAAATAGCCGAACACCCCAAACCATTCAAACACACCTCAAATTTCATCATACACATCAATGGAGTTCTAACTCAGACTAATAAGGATCAAGTGAAGTCCCTAAACTTAGAAAAGAAGCCAAGAATCAAGAAAAAGGAGCCCTTGAAGTCGTTACTAGGCGTACGAACCCGAAAACCTCATTTCGACCCATTTCTAGCTCAAGTAAGTTTAGTTCTTGCTCAATAAGCTTATAATTTGTATTAGAATGTTCATAATACTCTTAATATCATATATGAACTCTTGTTTGAAGCTTTGAATCCTTAAACCCATGTGTTTTTTATTAAAACCCTAAAAATGGCCTGTTTTATTTTTTAGTTAACGAATCCTTTTTCTAAGCTTTTGTTACGTTAGAACATCTTATTTTAGCTTATTCTAATAAGCTATAACCTAAAAATATCATTTGGAATCCTAAAATAAGCTTGTTCAATGAGAGTGTGTATATATATGGCATTGTGAAACTAGTAGCGCTTTCCTAGTCCTAATCCAAAACTATAAACTGTGCCTAAGGTTAGTGGTTTCATGGTATATCTTACTTAATTCGCATGGTTTGGTTATTCTTCTAGTTCATTCCTTAATTATCATGATATAGGTACTAGATTTACTAAGATTTTAGCTAAGATTTTAGTTTGTGTACTATGTATGTGTCGCGGGTATCAAAGGAAAAAGAGGATCCAAAGTGGTTTTTATCCAATGTGTAATAGGTTAGGGGAGAAATAAGTTACTCATCTCTATAATTAAACCTTGATGTTCAATGTTCTTAGGGTATTCAATTGGAGAGACTTCTTTCTAGTTATTTTAGCACATGGGATAAATCGTGTTTCACTCTGACCACTTCTCGGCTCCTACCTTGGGTTTGTTAATCCACAAAAAACTATACTTAATTATTTTGTTTAAGTTTAAATGTGGGTAATTTGTTCATGAGTCTAGGTATTCTAGGTATTTCCAGGGTGTGTTTAAATGTATTGTATGCGAAACCGATACTGACCCTACTGCTGACCAATAAAAATAAAATATGCTTTGGTTAATAATTATCTTCCTATAATATTTTATAAAACTTGTTAGCGTAACCTTAATTTTCATTTGGTTGTAAGCGTTTAGTTAAATGATTATTCTCTAGTCCCTTCGCAGATTTAGTTAAGTTAAATTACAAGTAAACCGCGTCTTCGGATCAAAATAAGATAGTGGATGAAAAAATAGGAGTCCGCAATAAATCGACATTGAAAACTGAGAACTGTTATCGTTCTCAACTCAGTTAAAAGTGCTTTGTCCTCAAGCTTAAGACTAGTAGTGGATGACGATGCTCGGTGTGTGGGGGGAAAAAAAAAAGTTGTGGGTATTTCTGTTGAACGAATCTTCACGTTCACAGGTGAACTCAGGACCATGCTCTAGAGTTCCAGTGGACCTTAAACCCAATAGTATCCGGCATTCTCGTTTACATTGTTTGATCTCCCGTTCCATGATTTCAACGGGCTCTTCCACTAACTGGAGCTTATCGTCAACGTGAATTCCTTCCAACGGCATGACTAATGGTTCGTCAGCGTAACATTTCTTCAGATTAGGACTGTGAAAGTGTGGATGAACACCTGCTCAACTCTTGTGGAAGTTCCAGCTTGTAGGCAAGACTCCAACTTTGGCTTAACACCTTTGAAAGGTTCTGACATATCTTGGGTTCAACTTGTCCGCAGGATACTGAATCGTACAACCCTTTTCCAAGGTGTGACCTTGAGCATATCCCTATCACCCAACTGTGAACTCACATCGGCTCTTTCGCTTCTACAATCAGCGTAGCTCTTTTTTCGATCCTGAGCAGCTTGAATTCTCTGCTTGATCAGGACGATCTTTCTGTGTTTATTGGATCATTTCCGGGTGCCAGTCAGTGAGCTCTATCAACTTGGCCCCACCCACACAGGTGATCGACATTTTCGACCATAAAGTGCCTCATAAGGTGTCGGCCTTTATGCTTGGTTGATAATGGTTGTTATATGAAAATTCGGTAATGGCAAATACTTTACCTAGCCTTTTCAATTGGATTCCACGTTTGACGTAGTATGTCTCGAAGAGTTTGACATCGCTCTCGCTCTGTCCGTCAGTTTCGGATGAATACTGGGTGCTCATAATCAGTACTGTACCCAAGCTTTCTGGAAATGATTTTCAGAAGTTTGATGGGAAACTTCCCATCATTGATCACAGATGTTTGAAATGGGTATTCCGTGCTCTTGCTATCTATCCTGTTCAGGTACAACCCTTTCCAACTTGTCAAATGGTTCATTTTCCCTTATTGCAAGGACGTGTAGCAGATTTGAGGTCGGTCTACAAATCACCCAATTGGTTTCAAAACCTAGTGACGACTTAGGGAAGCTTGGTGATCAAATCCATCATGATATTATCCCACGTTCACCGACTCGGGTATGGCTGTTGTACTTAACAATCCCGATGGCCTTGATGTTCGCTGGACACTATCGCACATGTCAAGCACTTGCTACATATATGGCGATGTTGGCTTTCATATTGGGGCCACTCTATATAGCTTCTTCATGTCGTGGTATATCTTTTTGGAAACGGGGATGGTTTTGAAATATTTTGATCGTGTTGGATTAGTCATAAATTACGGATCTTAAGTCGCCTGGCAAGGTTAACAACTCTTCTGTTTAAATAAATACTTCCGATCGGCCGCGTGGTTCCCAATTTCCTTGGTATATCCTTTCTAATCATACCGCCTACATCTTCATTCTCAAGATTCTTTGGTTTTAGGGCTTTGATCTGAGCTTCTAGTATTCATTTGGGAATATCTCCATGCTATAGTCATTAAATACAGGCTAGAACACCACATGCTCAATTCGTTCCTTAAGGGGCTCAATGCATCGGCACTACGTTCGCAATTCCTACGGGTGATTATAGATGTCACATTGTAATTCACTTAGCTAAATTCTAGCCTACAAGGGCGTTGCCTCATGTTATAGCTTCCTTTTGGTCAAGGTATGTGTTGCTAGGCTTGTATGGTCGGTGTTACAGGTTACATTTAGTTCCATATAGATTAGATGTCTCCATATCTTGTACGAGAAACACTACGAATCCATAGTTCTAATTCAATGAGTGGGTGTAGTATTCCTTGTGAATTTTTAGTTGTCGATGATGCATTGGCAATCTTCAGCTTCCCTTCAGGTTAAGCCTTAATTGGCACACTGCATAACTTCTGCTTTATTAACTGAAAAGCGTTTTCCATCCGTTTTCACCCCAAATTCGAACTTGACTCCTTCTGAGTGACGCTTAGCTTTTAACTTTAGCACACTCTTGAAATTTTTTTTCACCTTAATGCGAACCTTCGATAGATAAACATCAAAGAACCTAAAAAAATTGGTCGGATCTCGGTCGGGGTCCTTAAGGAGCATGCCTAATCTTGGATAGTTACTATCCTTGGATGGATCCAGTGAATGGCTCTTTGATACGAATGACCGTGACCAGAGATAATTCTGTACCTTCGGAATCCGAAATTCCCAATTTGAACTTGGCTTATATTTCTCATTCTTAAGCATATTCACAATATGCCTTAGATGTTCTCTCGAGCTCTTTATTGTCCTTTGAATAATTAGTATGTCATCATTGAAGACGATTTACGAACTAATCCAAGTAGGGTTGCCACTTGATTTATGAGGTCCATTGAAATACCGCAGGTGCATTGTGTTAGCCGGAATGCATAACCCTAAAACTCGTAATGACCATACCGAGTTTGGAATTGGTACTTTGAGACGTTCTTGTTCTTCGTAAATTTATAGAACACTCCTATCCTAAGCTTGTGATAACCCGATCTCTCAAGTCTATTCCTTGGAGTAAGTTGGTTCCTTGCGAGTGTTCAAATAATTAGTCGCAGCTCTAGGAGTGCGATCGATTCTTTACTGTCAGCTTTATTTAACTCACGGTAGTCATATGCACATCTGATTGTACCAATCCTTTTTTTGAACGCGAACAAGACCACGGGCTACCTCCCAAGGTGAGAACTTGGTCTTTATGGAAACCTTTGTTAGAAAGACTCTTGCAATTGTTTTGATTAATTCCTTGCATTTCAGGACGGAGCCTCAATCGATACAATGTTGCCTCGAGCTTGGGTTGCAGCTCCTGGAATTAAGTCGATCTGGAATTCCACTGGTCGAGTTGGAGGAAGACCTGGAAAATCCTTGGGAAACACTTCGGGGGAAGTCTCGGATGATTGGTACACCCTTAAGTTGCTTTCCTTTCGACTTGTCCTCCTCTTTCTTGGCGGATATCTGTGCCAAAAAGATCTGACATCCTTTTGCCATGTACTCTTGAGCCTTTGAACATGAGATAATGTTAACAGATTCGCTTCAGTTCGTTACTTTTTGTATACCACGATTAAATCAAGGTTTCATTCCCTTAGTACATCCGAACAAGTTTCTCATCACACGACGATCACGGCGTGACACATAATTAAACCAATCACATGCGATTATAACGTCGAAACTATCCAGTTCTACGTGCATTAGGGTCTAAGTGAACGGTGGTTTAATGAAATTTAAAGGGTAACCCCGCATAATAGTGTCTAACCCCGACTTTCTTTACCCAATCAGCTAATTACACATCGTAACTATTCACTAATGGGTTTGGAGGGCAGATGTCAATCAGGGAACTAGAACGCAGAAGATATAAAGTCCTATCGGCACCTGAATGTCAATAAGATAGATGAGCCATAGCGGTTGTTTAGAGGAACATACTCATGACGACATTAGAGTTCGGGTCACAATTGATGGCATTTCCCTTCTTCTTGCATATTTCCAAAGGCATTCAAAAATAAACCAGCCTTGTGCAGTCCTCATTCCCCCATCCTTATTCTTTTAAACTTGGGTCAATCTCTCTTGAAATGTCCTGTAAGCTCCCTCCACTCAAAACAACCTGTCCCCTTTGGGATTTTCCCCATTCCCCTTCTTTGTATTAGCAACATTTGTGTTGCCAGAACTTCTGTAGTCGCGGGCAAAGTGCCCTACCTTGTTACATTTGTGGCACTTTTGAGTACACGGGCCATTGTGATGGAAATGGCACTTGGTGAACTTGGGCAAAGATCAACAATAGGTTCTTTTCACTCGTCCCCATTA
The DNA here is from genome assembly GCA_026074375.1 of Tanacetum coccineum. Classification (NCBI taxonomy): domain Eukaryota; kingdom Viridiplantae; phylum Streptophyta; class Magnoliopsida; order Asterales; family Asteraceae; genus Tanacetum; species Tanacetum coccineum. The sequence goes on from BQNB010137655.1 coordinate 6,813, forward strand.
TTATAAGAGCCTTGGTGACATTCTGTCTCTTGATGGGTTGTATGTTCGATGGGCAGGGTGTTTCTGGAATGAATCATCAGCTTCCTTTGTGTCAGTCTGCCTTTCCGCATAGGTGCGGAGTTTCTGATCCATAAAGTCGTTGGCCAACTCAATAGTCTCATCCAACGTCTTGGGTCTGGAAGACTTGACACGTCCATAAATGTTATCAGGGAGTCCACTGAAGTACTTTGTCATTTTTCTTAGTTTCATTAGCAACACAATTTGGTCATATTATCAGGGTTAGCTCTTGGAAAACGTTCAGTGTATGTTGGACATCGTTCCCTTTGACCCTTTAGGTTCCACAACTCTCGATTTCTAGTTTCTTGATTCACACCTGCGGACAATAATTGTATGTCAGTTTTCTTCGTGAGTACTTCCCATAGTCTCATTAAGTATGATTCAGGACCTCAGCTCTTATCTGATCTTTCTCACGCCAAGTCAAAGAAGCCCTAACAAAAGTGCAGGTGGCAACTAACATAATTTTTAATAGCATCAACAATGATATTGAAGACTGATATCAATCTTTTCAATCCGTCCGGTTAAACCGACCACGCCTTCAGTTCCTTGGAAATTCAAAGGTTTACATTTCATGAAGTCAGCGTAGAAACAAGGGCGCGCAGTTTGCACATTCCTTCGGTTATCCCCGTGTGAACTGTGGCTTCCATCTCCATTGGTGGAATTTCGCTGAAGAGCTTGATCAATCATAGCTTGAACAGATTATAGGGTCATGTTTTTTGGGTTGGTGTTGTTAGGAGGGGTATTCGTTCCTCGTCTTGTCACATGTGCCATGATTCGTCTGAATCACAAGAGACAAAACGTGAGGTCATAAAGATATACAATAATTTATAGATGAGACAACAACACAAAGAGAAGTATATGTACGACATAACTCATCTATTTCATCTAACTTGAAATTTTACATGAAATAAAGTTTTGGTTACACATAAATACAATACACTAAAGATCTAAGGCTATGCTATCGGGGAGAACCCCTAATATTAACATGCCTAAACAACTGTCTATGGCAAAATAAAATGGACATAAACCACTTCGATGTGATCTATCAGCTATCCCTAGAAGCATCCTGTGATCTGGAACACCCTAGTATATGGGCTGGCTGTCTAGCTCTCAGACGCTGCTCTCGCAGTGACTAACTACCTCGGCATGCTTGTCAACCCATGCTATCATCTATTGTCTCTTCATTACTCGGAGAATCTCTACCATATGTCACCGTCGTCTACTGTTTGTCTCTCGATGCTCTGCACATCTCAGCCACTGCTGCCATCTTTCAGGTTGAGCGAGGTCTCATGTACTGGTGCTATGTTCTGAATAAGTGTAACCTGCAGCTTGTTGTTGTGTCTGACTGTGCCTATGATCTGGGTCTTGTGTGCATTACACATGATCTCGGGGGGTCTTGATGCTATGATGAACTGATCTGTCTCAAATCACTAGCGAGTGAGCCCCAAGCCGCTCGGGAAGCATTGGCTCATACTCTATAATCATGACTGTCTCCTGGAGATTCATCTTATCCCCCAAAAGATAAGTCGTACCAGGCGAGTCCTAGTGACTCGCTGTGATTGCGAGTTCCTACTATTGGCATCCTCTAGTAGAGCATATAAGTCATGTGTATCATGCTCATGGAGTCAACAAGCTCTGTGACCCTAGTATGACACTCTTCCATGGTCATTGGGATGCTATCTTCAGGAAACTGACTCTTACCGTCACACCAAGTATCCTATTACCTATACCCAACCTCACTCATCTCATGTGTTCGCTTCAGCATCTACTGGTGTGGCAAACCCATATATCTATCCCTGATCCTCCTGTAGGTATAGACAGTAGAACCTCCCCTGACCTCAATACTTGAAGCTTAGGGTGGACAAAAACACTCAGCCTTTGCAGGTCGGCGCTCTACGACATCGGGAATATCATCTTACGTTAACAGTGGTGGTATGTATACGAGATCGGTGGTAGTAGTAGGTAGTTGGTGGTTAGTAGAGGTGATGGTAATGCGGCAGTAACCGCATTAACAAGGGCCTGAGTGGAGGCTATCCTGAGTGTCTGGATTTGGGTTGGACACCCAGATGATGGTAGTAATGGTGATGGCACAGGTGGTGGTGATGAATGTGCAGGTGGAGGTCCATGCACCTAGCAAAGGCGCTCCCTGCAGGTGGTGGTGATAGTGAGTAGGTGGTTATGGTGGTGGAGTTGAGGCATGGCTTGAAGTCTCTTACTCTGCCTCTGGTGGAAGGGATATGGAAGCCTGAAGCCAGGACACTTACATCTAGCTCCAGTGGTTAGTATTGTCAGTAGAGGGTTGGTGTGTATTACAGGCCATGTTCCCTCAGGTGGGGAAACCAGCTTAACAGTAGGTACTACAACAGCAGAGTCGGCCGGAGCTAAGTGCTCCCCCTCCTCCTCCTCATCCTCCTTATCTTCATCATTTTCATCCTCATCCTCATCCTCATCATCGGCGTCATCCCCGGATGAATCGCCGTCATCATCATCTCCATCCTCTTCCCCGTCCATGGATAGTCAACGGACCATCCTCGGTCTTCGTCCTCATACTCCTTTGATCCTCTTCTGGGGATCCGACTCAAAAACATATCCTGGTGATCAGCAGAGGTGAAACAAAAAAGGTATGGATGTTCCTCAGCCAGAAAACTCATTGCTCATCTCCAATGGTATATATCAAGGTATATAGCTTTGGCAGTATCAGGATCATGTGGCTGTATGAACATAGTACCGTTCATCCATCTATCCTCGTGGTTACGGGTGGTGTCTGTGGCTCCACGAGGCCTAGTATGTAATTGGTGATGGTGGGCTACCGGTTGTATGGGGAGTCCATCTGTATACCTAACACGATGACTCGTGGGAGAACTCTCCACCATCGATATCATCTCATCGGGCTCCCCAGAAGACTTTGCCTGCTCAGAGTCGGTGTAGATGAAAGTTGTAGGTAATCCGCAAATGATGCCGAAGTACATGACTGTTGTAAAACCAATTAATATCTTATATTTGTTTATACTTAGAAGACCTCTTATAGTAATATACATAGTATCAATTTTTATATGCGTATATCAATCATTGAAGCATTAGTAAACTACTAATGCTTAGAACTGTGTATGTCATGTAAGCACATATGTTAGATGAAACAAGTAATGTATGTATTCTCGCTGCAACCTCGTTTGGGATAAGCGTTGAAATGGTTATAGTCAGACAAAATCTTTTGACCTGGTTATCTATAACATCTGGCTCTGTATTACCAAAACTGTAACACCCCCAAAATCTACGGTGGCGCGGAATATTGTATATCCGAGGTATTACTTTCATGTCAATAGCACAAGATATGAGAACGAACAACTAAACGTGTCATTTAAAAATAATACATTGATTAACAATACTTGTTCATTACATAGCTACATGCTTCATATTGTTCTGACAATATAAGTAAGATTTCGGTTTATAACAAATGTTCACCAATTGTTATACACCCATATATCTTTAATACAGACTCTTTCCAAAGAGATGACCCCAATGTATCTTGGCCACATCGTGGCCTTATTGACCCTGAGAAAAACATGCTTAAAACAGTAAACATAAAGTTGTGAATTCATAGGCTTTATGTAAATCAATTGTAGGACCGCAAGATTTCAAGTGTAATGATTAAGCCTAACTTATGACACATATCAAAAGTAATTACGTTTCCTAAGTCATGTTACTGAAGCCTCGACATGGATGAATGACAATAAATTTCCAATTAATGCTGTGGAATGCTGTTCTAAACCGCATCCATCACTAAATCCGACATAGTAAATTATTTTTTATTTTTTCAACAATTTATTACTGTTTGTTGTTCGGCAACTACCGGCAACAGTGTGCGTACTCGCCACCAACAAAGATGTCATCCACAAAATAGATCTCTTAATTTATAACATTCGCGATCAACATCTAGTAATTGACAGTCATGGTAATAGGCTCAGTGGGTTATCTACTACCTCGGCAAACCACGTAATCATAGGTATATAAAATGTTACTTCGTCCAATTTGTAAAAACAAAGCTTTCTCACCCAAAGATGTAATCATTTAAATAATTGTAACAATATGAGGTTATGACTTCTCCTTAGTATTGTAGTCCTTTGAATTTGATAATTATATCAACGTATAGAATCATACCGTCAAATACTAAGTAAATACGGCCAGTCATTAGTCTATAGAAAATTTTGGATAACGACTTATGCACATAGATACTACAATAAATTGCTAGTTTATTACACTTGTTATCACTTATGTGGTGGTGTCCACAGTTTTTTGTATTTGTCTTTACTTGGGGGCTCTTGGGAAGGTATACGATGGACACATGTTCTAAGTATATGTATAATGTTATTATATATATTATTCTTATTTTATTATGTCTTGTTTTAACTCGTTAATATAGGATTATTTATAACTCGTCTGATTCACTAAGTGTTTATAAAATCATTTCCGTTCATAAAACACCCTTAGGTTTTCTATAATTACCAAATCAGTCCCTATGTTTATGAAAATATAACATTTACATTTTAAACCATAGGTTTTTGTAACTTGGGCCCCATTTTAGTCCTTCAACTTTGCAACAATTAGACTTTAGGTCCTTATGTTCTCAAAAACAGCCCCTTTAAGTTTCAGAATTGACAAAAATAGTCCTTGGACTTTATAGAAACAGTTTTTGGCAGTTTTAACCTTTAACTTTGTAATTTGACACTTTTAGTCCTTTAACTTGTAAAAAATCACATTTTAAGTCCAAATAAGCTCTAACAAGTGCAATGTGTTTTATACTCAATAGATACACGAAGCTCCAATACCCCAACACCCCCCCCCCTATACCCAAAAATTGTCTGCTTATAAATATAGATCGGATTGAGCTTATTTCTTGCTTATTGGCGGGCTCGTTAAAGGTCCATTAAGCAAAGTAATGGCCCAATCTAGTTTTCAAAAGCACATAATCCTTCATTAATCTTATTTAAGTTATAAGAAATTGTTTGGCTGAAAAATAAGCTCGGATGAGCTTATTTGAGCTTATTGGACTCGTTAGCCCAATAACTCTAGCCCGAATGTTTTAAAAGTCCATTAGGGTTTCAATACATGATCCAACTTACTTTCTAGTTTCATTAGGCACTTAAGATTATAATTAAGTTGTTTTTATTGTGTGGCTTATTTAATAAACTAATAAGCTTCATTAATGGGCTTTTAGGCCCATTATGAGCTCGATAAGCCTTTTAAACTTTTAGGCTTGATCTCTTATGGTCCTTCGGTTACTTTGACTTCCTATAAGCCCTAACTTCTGTTCTACTTCCCTCAATAAGCTGTTTATAGCTTATTTGGCTGTTGGGCCCGTATTGGGCCTCGTAAAGGCTTGATAAGCTCATTTGTAGCCCGATAGGGCTTATTTTATGTGTCTTACTATCCATGAGTTCAATAAACTTCTTAACACTTCTATATGCTTAAGTGAGGTTAATAATAAGCCATTGGTCCCTAACTAATGGGTTGTTGGGCCTGTTGGACCCAATTGCGGGTTGTTTAGATTAAAGGAAACCATTAGTGGCCCGTTAAGCACCCTAGTGTTTCTTAGCACTCGTTGGGATACTAGTAATCAATGTAAGCTCATTTAGCATGCATAAGGGTCGTGTTCGTCACATGCAAACGTTTAATAATGTCGTGTACACCTTCCCATGCCAAGCCATTTCGTCCTTACGAAAAGTTTACGTACGATTTTTGTATATTTCGAGTACATGTGATAGTTTTCAAGTTAGTTTTCCATTCTTGAAGTTAAGTGTCAACGATCATGTGTAAACTCATATTTAAGTCTCGTTTTAGTACATGTTAACGTTCTTGCACCACACAAGATCATAAACAATAGTATATGTGCGTGAAAACATGCATGGGATTGAAACAATGCACGTTTCATGCCCGACTGTATTTGCTATTACAATTTATCGTGACTTAAATGATAGTTAGAAAAACATGAATGAGTATGGACATATGAGCTTGTTGACTTCAATAGTCCTTGTCATCATTGAATGTGTAGTTTTTAACGAGTAGAATGGCAACCCAAACGTGTCACACGATCGTATATCAAACCTACGTTTCAAAGCTCATACAAATACCCAACCTTGGCTCGTGATCCTTCTTATTACCTTGTATGAAAACCCTAGTGTTATTTGTAGGTTCGAATGAGATGGTGAGGGTGTTTGTTTACGTCTTATGACCCGAGACAAGAGGGAAGACAATATGGTTTGTTTGTTTGAGTGTTTGTGTGTTATAGTTTCAGACAGATCTTAAGTGTTCAATGAGAGTGTGTATTTATAGGAATGATAACTAGTTAGCTTTCTAATCTATCCTACCAAACCCCCCCCCCAACAACCGTGCCCTAGGTTAGTGGTTTCATGGTTTCTAGTTAACTTCACATGGTTTTGTTAATACTTCCTAGTACATTCCTTAATTACATGATCTAGGTACAAGATTTACTAGGATTTAGCAAGATCTTAAGGTTTGTGTACATATGTATGTTGCCGCGGGTATCAAAGGAAAAGAGAGATCCAAAGTGGTCTTTATCCAATGTGTATTAGGTTAGTGGAGACATTAAGGACACATCTTAATTAAACCCTTGATGTACATGTACTTAGGAGATAAAGGAGATTTTCTAGTTAATTTAGCACATGCAAATGGTTTATTGGTTTCACTTGCCCATACTCGGCCAACTTGGGTTTTTAACACAACAATATAATAAATTTTGTGTTTAAGGTTTAAATGTGGGTATTGGTTTGAGTCTAGGTAATTCTAGGTATTTCCGGGGTGTGTCTAAATGATCTTTTATTGCGAAACGTATGCCTCTTACGTGACCAATAAAAATAAAATACGCAAGGTTTATATTATATATATTAATTATATAACACTGATTGTACGTAAACATTAATTTATTTGGTGACGTTTACGTTAAATGATTATTTCTAGTCTACGCAATTTAGTTTAAAAGTTAAATTAAAAGTAAACGCGTATCGGACCAAAATAAATATTGACAAAAAAATAAGAGTCTTAAAATGACCTAAAATTGAGAAATGTTACATACTTGTTATAATGTTTTATCTTGGAATAATGTTGAGGTCATCCACGGTTCAAGATCTTTCCTGAACAAGATCCAAGACTCAAAAACAACAAGGGAGAACCACATATTAGATCTGATTTTTTATAATTTTTATGTGTCGTTTACAGCTTTCTTGAATTCAACCCACTAGATGTATAATAATGACACTGTCAAATTTTTGCTATGTAAATTATATAGACAAGTTATTTATATAGTAGTGATTCTATTATACCTTGTTGTTTCATAATACCAATTATGTATGTCGAAATTGTTCTATCCTATATCCTGTAGTATGATGACTTATATCTTTATCCGGGATTACTATGATTCTCTTACCATCCAATTTTCTCAAACCTTTGTACCTAGAAACACTAAGCCTTCTATTGGATCACTCACTCCATTATCTCTGTATCTGTCTTTGGAAGTCTTAAATTCCAAAATTTTCCGTTATATCCTGCAATGTAATATCAAAGAATGATCATAAGTCTTTGTATTATAATGAGAATTTTCATACTTTAACTTATGATATGATTATATTATTTTATGGGTTCTTATTCTATGTTGTCTTGTATATATTAATAGATGCTCTAAGAGCATCAACATATGATAACCAACTTGACTTAGGGTGCATCCGGCAACTTATTACTGATGGTATTATGCAGCTCTGGTAGAACAGCCGCTAACATGGCATAATACTGATAATACCACCAGACCAAGAGAAGCTCCTGTAGCAAGACAATGTAGCTACAAAGAGTTCATGAGCTGCCAACCTATCAACTTCAAAGGTACGGAAGGCGCTATTGGTCTTATCCGCTGGTTTGAGCGATCTGAATCAGTGTTTTCCCGTATCAACTGTACCGAAGACTGCAAGGTGAAATTTGCTACTGGTACTTTAACTGAAGAAGCTCTATCCTGGTGTAAATATTTTGCCCAACCTATTGGGATAGAAGAAGCTTACAATATTACCTGGGTTGAATTCAAGAAGCTTTTGATAAAGAAGTACTGTCCCCGAACTGAAGTCCAGAGAGAAGATGAATTCCAAACCCTTACGCTAACCCTTAATCTACTCATCTAAAAAGTCCAAAAACCCTAAATACCAACCAATACCCATTTTCACCCATTTTTACCCATTTTAAACCAAGCACCCATCCAAGCACCTCTATGACATCACCAAGCAGCCACCCAAGTAGCTTACAAGCACCTCCCTTTCAACTCTTGGCCACCAAGCTAGCTACATCACCACCTTGTCACCCTTGTTAGTCGTGACCTCCAAACACCCCTCCAACACCATACACTTTACAAATCTACACTCCCTAGCCCTCAATACTCATCTCTAGGCCTCATTAGTCATCATACTACAGCTCATAACCCTTAGCCATTAAGAAAACTTGGCCACCAAGGGTTTTCAACCCTATAAATAGACGAATTCCACACCCCTTTCAAACCACACCTCAAAAACCTTATTATACTCATCAACGAGTGCTAATCAGATCATGAAAGTCAAGAGAAGTCCCTAAGCTCAGAATACTGAGCCAAGAAGCAAGAAATGTAGCCTTGGAGTCGTTACTTAGGCGTATGAACCCTAAAACACCATTTCTTCCCATTTAGTCATGTATATGCTAGATATTGTTCCATAAGCTTATATTATGTATTATAAATGTCATTATACTTTAATATCATATATTAACTCTTGTTTGAAGCTTTGAATCCTCAAACCCATGTGTTTTTTATTAAAACCCTAAAAACAACCAGTTTTGATTTTCTAGCTAACGAATCCTTTTTCTAAACTTTTGTTATGTTAGAACATCTTATTCTAGCTTATTCTAATTGCTATAACCTGCATATATCATTTGGAATCCTAAAATTATCTTGCATGGCTTTTTTGGATTAGTTTTGCAAAATATTTCCAAGCATAGGGGTAATATATCGTAACTTTCTGAATTTTATAATAAAAGGGGCTGAAAAATGTCATTATCTATGTTATAACTATAGGATATTTTGCCAATTTCAAGATAAAGCGTTTAAATTTATAACTTTATTTATTTTATATAAATTATAAAAATATATATTAATATTATAAAACTTGATTTTATTAAAACCTGACACATTTATCGTTATTAATCGTAAATCGACGCATTATTTCGAAGAAACTTAAAAATCTTATCGTATCACGTTACTAGGTAATTTCATATGAAGGGTTTCATTTGAGTTTTTGTTTTGACGAGTTTGCTGAGTTTACGATTTAAAGTGCCCTGGCTCCTCAAACGATACTACATGGCCTCTGGATTATGATAGCCTGAACACGGATACAATATTGTCCATAATTTAATTATATAAAGATATACGTTAAACTTTATGAAGTTTTGAAACATAAACTATCACACTAAGACTTGACATATCACCCCAGGTTGCATGACGAAGCCGTTACTTTCACTTGATATACCTTTGCCATCAATCAGATTTCCCTATACTGTTAAGGTGAGTTCGTAGCCTCGCTTTTAAATCTTTTGAATGCTTTATAAACCCGCGAGGGGGATACATGCTTGTTTACAAACTCTTTTACATACTCGTTTATTTTATAACAATGTGATACTTTTCAAAGACTTAGTGAGTTCATAGTCCCACTTTTACATATTTTCTAAATCTCGTGGGGGATTCATGCTATAAACTATGAATTCAAGTGTTTTTCTAATATAATGTTATCCTAAAATATTATTGCTTAAGTTACCTCCATTTTCCCATAAGACATCCCAGTCTCTCTTTGGGTAATAGCTCCCAGTATATCTTTGGGTAGTAGCTCCCAGTATCTCTTTGGGTAGTAGCTCCCAGTATCTCTTTGGGTAGTAGCTCCCAGTATCTCTTTGGGTAGTAGCTCCCAGTATCTCTTTGGGTAGTAGCTCCCAGTATGTCTTTGGATAGAGGCTCCCGGTTCTATTAAAATATGTGATTCATAAGCTTAGGGCAATAATACTATTTTCCATGATAATATTATTTTCCATGATAATACTGTTTTCCATGATAATACTATTTTCCATGATAATTATACTCATTGCAATTATTACACTTATGGGTTTATAACAACGTAACCCACTATTAAACTTGTACTCAACAATTATAACTCAAAACCTATGAATTTCACTTAACCTTTGTGTTGACCCTTTTAGCATGTTTATCTCAGGTAATTGAGTAACCTATGGCACGGAGTAGCATGAATTTGAAGATGGCTAAACTGTTATCATTCAAACTTTATGTTTCTAGATTTTGGGACTTCCTTTGTAAAACTCTGATATGATATTGAATGATAACTAAATTTTCCAAAACGTCTCTTTTGAGTCATTTTCTATGATTATGTCTGTTGATCCATGAAGTAATACCCTAGATTAGCTTCCGCTGTTATATGTAAAAAATGGGGGTGTTACACCAAAGCCAGTCTCCACTTGACCTGGTCCATGATGTTTGCTAGACTAAAGAGTCCAAAATCGAAAGTAATTCCAGATGTTATAATGTGTCCCACAACTCCTCTATTTTAATTGATATATGTGCGTATACTTCTCATGACATGCTTTCTTTTTATTCGGTTGTGTATGTAAATAATGGTATATATGCTTTGTGTGTTTGTGGTTATTAAAGGTTCTGGGATGAGTTACCAGATGTGACACATCAGCAAGTTTTTGGCCTTATCTTGCAGGTGGCGACGACGTCGAGTTGACGGCAGAGAAAGACTGGGCATTCAGGCGAGCCGCCCGGTGGTGTGGTACTTAGTGGGTTTAGAACGCCTCGCCAAAACCTCAACCGCACCTGCACATATGGAGGGTTTAGGTATTATGCTTTATGGAATCC
>BQNB010137656.1:0-17814 GCA_026074375.1 Tanacetum coccineum
GCCACAAAAGACTTTTCCAATGAAAATAAGCTCGGGCATGGTGGTTTTGGACCTGTTTACAAGGTACATTATTGCACTGTACAAATCTAGATAAAATTCGTGTTCCCTTGTGAAGACGGGAACGGCCCCATAAAGAGACATCAACATTAAGGATTTGGTTTCAACCCATTTAGAGACATAATCGACAGCCACGAGTATATACTTGTTCCCTTGTAAAGACGGGAACGGCCCCATAAAGTCGATGCCCCATACGTCAAAGATTTCACAAACTCGCATACTTGAATTGCATTTTGGGGCATTTCGTCCTTTTGTAAGATTTTGCCTTGACGTTGACATGAGTCACATGACTTCACCATGTCATGGGAATCGCGATAAATTGTAGGCCAATAGAAACCAGAATCAAAGACTTTCTTAGCGGTGTAGTTCGCACCATGATGTCCCCCGGTGGGTCTATTTTGGCAAGCCGTGAGGATATCAACGGCTTCTTGGCCGTAAACACATCGTCTAATTACTTGATCCGCACAAATCCTAAATAAGTAGGGATCGTCCCAAAAATAATGCTTTACATCCTTAAAGATTTTTTTCTTTTGTTGGGATGACATCCCTTTTACTATAAAATTCCCCGCATGGTAATTTGCAATGTCGGCAAACCATGAGGTACTAGAATCACCATCAAAAGTTATCATTCTGAGGGTCTCGAGAGGAAATGTTTCGTTAAATTCCTTATTCTCGAGATCATCTTGACGAGGATTTTCTAATCTTGATAAATGGTCGACCGCGAGATTCTCTGCTCCTTTTTTATCACGAATAATGACATCAAATTCTTGGAGTAGGAGAATCCACTGGAGCAATCTCAGCTTAGCATCTTTCTTAGCAAGAATATACTTAAGAGCCGAGTGGTCCGTATACACTATGGTTTTTGACAAGACTAAGTAAGGCTGGAATTTCTCAAAAGCATACACCACGGCTAATAATTCTTTCTCCGTAGTAGTGTAATGTGCTTAAGCATCCGTCATGGTATTACTTGCATAGTGTATAGGCTGAAAATGTTTGGTCTTTTGTTTCCCTAAGACTGAACCTACCGCAAAATCACTAGCGTCGCACATAATTTCAAATGGTAGGTCCCAATCGGGGCAACTAAAATCAGGGCTTCGGTTAACTTCTTCTTAAGAGTTTCAAACGCTTCAATACATTCTTTCGAGAAGATGAACGGGGTGTCTTGATATGTGAGAAATCACATATCCTTTCTATATCAAAAATGTCCCTAAAAATATAAAATTGTGCATAAAATGCTTGTATATTGCTTGTTTTGTCTTTGTGATTGTGTAGGTACGAATATAACAAATAATACAAGAAAACGGTTAAAAATCGGACAAACACGGACACGAGAATGGGAAACCTGAGAGTTTTTGAAACCTTAGGTATGTGAGTCCCGATACTAGTCTCTGTGGGGTGTCAAAGCCTGGTCACTTAGCCGCAAGGTTGGGATGCGCCGAGACGAAAGTCGCTACATGGGATGATTTCGCCTTCAAACTTATTATTTTCGGATGGAACGTGAAGCATAGTATTTTGCAAAATGTTGATCCATGGTTGAAATTCAAAATGGCACACTCACTTAAGATATAATAAATGTCGGGAGTAAAAAGTTCACAAGTTACAAATATGAGTAGTGTTAGCATCTTTACTGATATTTAGCTGTGATTTCATTTTAAGCTTGGTCTGGATAAGTGAAAAGTCAAGAACGATGAATTTATCCTTTTTGGGGCATTCTCGGATCGAAATGCATCTTGTTCTATGATCCCTAACAGTTATAGAAATAACGAAAGTCGAAATATTCTAAGTTTACAAAAAAAAAATGAAAAAGTTTTATAAAAATGGAAAATGAGGTGTTTTAAAGCTTGTGATTTCTTAACTTTCTCCACGAAAGTCTTTGCTACTTTTCAAAGATTTAGTTTGGGGAAGTTTTGAGGTATTTGGTTTTAAAGCATATAATATTGCGTGAGGACACACACTCGCTTAGTTTGGGGAATTTTGATATGTGAGAAATCACATATCCTTTCTATATCAAAAATGACCCATAAAAACGAAATTGACTGTGCTTTAAATGCTTGAATATTGCTTGTTTTGTCTTTGTGATTGTGTAGGTACGGATAAAGCAAAAATCGCAAGAAAACGGTCAAAATCGGACAAACACGGACACGGGAACGGAAGAGCACGCAAAAAGCCGGGAGAAAGCTTTCAAAAGAACATAAGTCACTCAAGTCAAACCCTTAGTCAACCCCCCCCCCCCCCCCCTTATTTGGTCAAAACTTACAAGATGAAAAAACCCAAAATTCCAAAAACAGTCCCTCATAAATCACCAAATTGCAAATTAAATCCTAAACCCTAACGGTCGTTATCTCTTTATAATATAAGAGACAACGTTCGTTATCTATTTATAACCCAAAAATAAATCCAAGCCCATTTCTTATAAACCCGGCCTAAACCAAAAAGTCAACCGAAAGATTGACTTTTAAACCGTGTCACCCCAAACACAAATCAAACGCACCCTTATAAGTGAAAAAAAGGCGGGAGAAACAGTTTTTACTGTTCATCTCCTTCCCCAAATTACCCAGGGTCAAAAACAAGGGGCAAATGCAAATTAATGACGTAGAAGGGTAATTCGAAGGATAAAGTACACATTGGCAGGATAAAACGTCACCAAGCTTTTCTATTGGTTAATTTTGGACAAAGGATGACACGGTGGCAAGTAAGAAAGCACACAAGGAGATTGATTTTTATGCTATTTCACTCACAAAAGTAGCACACAAGCTGTCACATCACGGATTGCCACGCTGGCAATCCGTGTGACAAGAATCTAATCCAACGGTGACTAAGGAGTATCCAATGATTGAGATAAACGGATGGATGAGATCAAGAGGAGCGTACAACAGACTCAGGCCCCTAGAAGCTTCCCCTGGCTACTATAAAAAGACTCATTCACTCACACACCAGAAGAGAGTTTTTTTAGCTTTTAGATTTTTAGATAAATTGTAACTTTAGCTTATTAAGTTTTTAGTTTATAAAATTTCTCTTTCAAGTCAATGTAATTCAGCTTTAATATTTTGTAATGATTTTTCTAGTTAATGAAATCTAGTTTTCCTTTAATACAATTGTCATAAGCTCTCAATAAGCTCAAGTGTTTGTGTACTGTTTGATAAGCTCACAATAAGCTCTTATTAGCTCTCTTAGTCTCTAAGCTAAGATTGAGCTTAAATAAGCCTTTAACATACTTAAATCTATAAAATCAGTTTAAAACCTTGGATTATTGGACTTTTGAGCTTTTGGAAGGGAAGCTAACAATGGAAGAGCTTCCACCCAAGGACTTTTACTGGCTATATAAAATAAAGCCAAAGACTGTTTGAGAACTCTTGAGCAAATTTAAACCTTTGTTTAGCTAAGGTTGAATGTATATGTTCATTTACTTTAACTTTCCATTAATTTCTCTTGTGTAAATTTGCTTATTTGCTTATTAGCTTGCTTATTTGTGCTTAATATCATCTTATGTGCTTATTAGTTTCATTTGATAATCTGTTTTTAGTCTATGTAGCTTAGATTTTTGTTTTTCTCATTTTGTCTTATAAAATCATAAAAACCAAAAAATAATAAGCTTAGCTTGTAGATCTTTGATTCTAGTTTAATTGATTATTGATTTATTGTATATACAAGCTTGAAATAACGATTGATATCCTGGTACTTAGGCTTTTCAAGCTAGATTTTTAAAATCTCAAGTTTAAAATGGATTGTAGCCTTAGTTAAAGAGTGTTTTGTTAATAAGATTGAACACTTAAAGTCAAATTGCAGTTTGAGCTCATTGTTTTTGAATCACTTTCAAATCATTTAAAAAGAGTAGTTACGTTAGTTTTTCAAGTATTTTTCAAATCTAGCAAGTTAAGGGTTGATTTTATAATCCTGTGCACCAGGTAGTTTGATTACAAAAGCTAAATATAGAATTTTGGCTCCCAAGCTTTTGTAAGCCTTGGAATTTGCTTTTGATTAAGTGTTCAAAAACTCTTATGATGTATTTAAAGCAGGTTGACCACTAAGGTTCACATGATATTGTTTTGACCATTTGCCCAAGTGCATCACAGGACCGGTAAAGTTCAACTGCTGCTCACATCTTGATCAATTTAGGTTAGCTTAATTAGGTTTTAGCTTCTAAAATTAAGTAGGCTTTTAGATTACATATAGGTTAAAATAGATTAAAACTAGCTTTTCAATTTCTAGCTTGTTTACTAGGGTACATTTGCTTTTAAAGTTCATCAAAAATTCCTAAAAACTAAAAACAGTAGTAAGTTAAACTTAAGCTTTTTAGTTTTAGATTTCTACTAATAGATATTAGTTTTTTAATCATTATTAGAATTTTAGTTTTATAAGTAGGTTTTATAAATTTTCCAAAATGCTCAGTTTCTATTTTGCTATTGTGCATTTTACTTAAGTTTTTTAAAGCTTTATAGTCATAGTTCTGAGGTTGCTTCCTTGATCTTAGGATTTAGTTAGCTTTAATGTGTTTTATTAGACTAAGGTAGCTTATCAAAATAGCTTTACATATCCTAAGCTTTCTAGAATAACTTTTTGTTTTGAAAATGAGCTTAAAATGAGTTGTGTGCAATCAATTAAGTGAAAAATAACTTTTAAACTCTCAAAAGCCAACTTACTGAAACAACTTCTGTCATAAGCTTTTTGAGAGCTTAATTTTGAGTTTCAGTTTATAGTTCTTTTATTAAAGTTGCTAAAAAAGTGTAATCTACAACTTTGTTCTTTGAGTTTTTTAAATTATATATATATATATATATATATATATATATATAATATATATATATATTAAATAAATATATATATATATATAATAATATATTATATATAGAAACGTGTTTCCCTGGACTTAACCCAAGACCTCACCCACACAACACACACGTCTTACCAGTTTGCTACATTAGCTCATCCGTCATTCATACTTTCCATTTAATTAATAACCACGTTTTAGCCTTAAGCCTTAATAATAAAGCCGTAGCTTTTCAGCTTATTTCCCCAGCTTATTAGATAAGCTGGGGGCTTATTCTTATTTTTCCTTTGTTCTTTGTTACATTTAGGACTTTTCCTGAATTTTTTGTATTTTTCCCTTTATTATATTAATTTCTAGAATATTTCTTAGGTTTTAACTTTTGAAAATTAATAAAAAATAGAAAAATTTTCAGAAAAATACAAAAAAATATTTTTTTAATTTTAGAAAAATTAGTTCTAGTTTTACATTCATTAAAATCATTTTTACCACTTTTAGATTTTTATTTTCATTTTTAAGCTTTTAATTTTAATTTTAAAAATAGGAATTTTAATATAAAACAAAAAACATTATAAAAATAGTTTTATGAGTTTTTATCTTTTCTTAGATTTTTATAAAGTTAAAAATCATTTTTTAGAATTTTTAGGATTTAATTTACTATTTACTAGGATTTAAATAGATTAAATTAGTTTTAAATTCATAATAAATTCAAAAAAAATTAAAAAAAAATTTCCTTTTTAAAAAATTTTCTTTGTATCTAAACATTAGGTTTTAGAATTTTATTTGCATTTTTAGGAATTAAATTTAGTATAGTTGCTTATTTTTCGCGCTTTTACTTGTTCCCATTAATTGTTTTAGTACATTAATTTGTTTTTGTTTGTTTATTTAATTATTTGTTTTTTTTAATTAGTAGTTATAGATAATCAAATCAATCTTAGCGTTTATTCAAATCATTGTCCAAACTAAAACGTGGTTTCAATTTCACGAATCATTGGGGAAACGACCTGGGGATTCATACTTCCCGGTTATAATACGTATTATATCATAAATATATATCTTTTAGAGTGAATTTTCCTCAAGGGAGACTTTGGGAATCTTCTTAATTGCTCTATAGTGATATTATTATATTGGTATTTTATATGTATGAAAACTACTAGATCAACGACCAACCTAGCTTTGTTTCTTGTTACGACCCCATTTTCATCGAGTTTATTTCTATATACCCATTTTGTTCCTATTAATGGTCAGAATCCCCATGGAATTTGAGACCTAGATCCCAAACATCATTAGTAATAAAATTGATATAGTTCATCTTGCATGAACATTACCTAATTTCATCTTTTAGTGCCCTCATTTATATTTTAGGTTCTATTGTTGAAATAAAAAGCAAAAGAAATTGTTTTTCTCTGAGCTTGCGACCTAAGAGTTCTTGATTTAGATTTAACCATAACAAGTTCTAGGGGATGACTTTTAGATTTCTTAAATGTTTATTAATTGATTATTTTCTAATAAAATTCTTCAAGATCAATTGCTATTGGGTTTTGTTTTACTAACCTCAATAGCTTCTCTGTGACTAATTCATCTACTTCCAATGGTGATGTTTTTAGGTGGAGGAGGAGTATTATCGAAAGTTACATTTAATGATTCCTTCTACTTTCCATTGTTTGTTTGTTATGTAATAATGTTTAAGCTTTAACTATTTTCGAATATCCAAGACACACCTTCCATACCACTTGGTCCGAACTTGGATAGGTAAATCTTTTGTATTAAGAAAAAAACATTTACTTCCGAATACTCTAAATAGTGTATGGTATTGGTTTCCTTCCTCTTAACAACACACGTATAGAGTTTTTCCTCCCAAAATAACGTCTAATAAAACTCTATTAATTAATAATAGACGTATCGATCGCATTGCACCAAATTTTGAGGAAAGGATTGTTCAAATTCACATGTTCTACTCATTTCTGAAAGTGCGATTTTGTTTCGTTCTACTATCCCATTTGATTGTGGAGTACGAGGAGCGGAAAAATTGTGAGATATCCCATTTAAATCACAATATTTTCTAAATTGTACTTCATTAACAAATTCCCGACCATGGTCCGTTCTACATTGACACAAATAGAACATCACTAATTTAGTTTTTTGATCATTTTGGCTAAATATTTCAAGATTTCTTCGAAGGCTTCATTTTTAATTTGCCTAAGAATCTAGTCCAGTGTATCCGAATAGTCATCTACTATTACTAAGGTATAACCGATTCCTCTATACTTCGTATATTGGCGGAGGGGCCAAAAAAAATCATGTGAAGTAGTTCTTAAGCATCGAGTTGTTGAGACTATATTTATTTGTGCCTTGTACTTACGTGAGTTTGCTTTCCCAACTTTGCCAAGCATCACAAAAATGTTGTCATGTATTTAAGTTTAGGTAGATTTTCTAACTAATTCTTTAGACACTAAAGATTGAATTAGTTTGCACATTACATGACCTAATCTTCTATGCCATATTGTGGAATTTTCGTCTAATGTTTGCAGGCATATTTTATGTTCCGGTTTATTTCCTATTTCATTACATATAATCCTCCTTTCCTATTCTTTTACCCTAAACTTATTTTCCGTTTTGATTATTTCGCGAATCAGTGTCGTTAATATTACTTTGCACTATTATCACATATTTGACATATACTAAGCAAGTTATAAGTTAAGTTATCTACGTGCTCAACATTTTCAATTATTAAGGAGTCTTGAGAAATCGTACCTTTGCCTATGATTTTACCAAGCGAAAGTGTTTCCGAAAATACGTTACCATTCGTTTTGCTTTGTATGAAGAAAACAACTTTCGATTACCAGTCATGTGTTTTGAACATCCACTATCTTTAATCCATTCATCGGGTTCCAAGTTTACACCCAAGCATATTTCATCGGGCGCTTGAGCTACAAGGCAAGCTTCATCTTTAGTCTTTTCCACCTCATCTTCTCCATTGTCGCTCCATACTCCTCCAATGAATGCTCTTTGATCGGTGTTCTTTGGCGGCTTTGAACATTCTCCAATGAAATGATTTGGTCACCACATCTAAAACATTTTCTTTCACTTTTCAAACCCATCATTTCTACTTCTTTGGAATGTTTTTCTATTGCCCCGTGGTTGTCTTGCAAATCTTCCTCGTCTCTTGAAGAATTTCTTGAATTCCTTTACGGCCATAGCATACTCTTTATCTTTACTATCGAAACTTAAGCTATCTTCATCACTTACTTCCTTTTTCACTTTTAATGCAAGTGATCTACTTTGTTCTTTCTACCTTTACCGTTTCTACATCTTCTTAATATCTTCTCCATAAACTTTAAAGTTTCCAATTAGTTCGTCAAGAGGTAAGGTTGTTAGATTCTTTGATTCTTCAATCGCCGTGACTTTCGCGCGCCATTTTGGATGTAGTGCCCTAAGAAATTTCCTAACACAATTCTTGCTAGAAAAACTTTCATCAAGTGCTTTTAGACTAGTAATAATAGTGTTAAATTTAGCAAAGACATATCTATTAATTCCTCTCAGGAATCATAAATTATCATATTGTTTGAAACAAGGATATCTATTTTGTTACTTTGACTTGATTATTACCTTGATGATGATTATGTAAAGTATCCCCAAATTTCTTTGCGATTTGAAAACACATAAAAATTCTTTCGATTCTTTACGAGCAAAGCAATATAAATTACCATTTTAGCTTCATTATTTTTTGCAAGTTTCTTTTTAGATCATCATCTTGTTTTATGAAAAGATACAAATTTCATCCTATATAGTTCGGGATTAAATTAAATAGGAGGAAAATACCATACGTAATACATCCAAAGATCTAGACTTTGACTCCACATAGTTTCGAATCTAAATTTTCAATAAATAAATCCATCACTTTCAAAAGTTGGGTCATTTTGCAAGATTGCCCTTCCTAAATATTTTCCTATTCCATAGATCGTTCAAGTTATAAAATACAATTATATTTTAAAATCATGTTTAACCGTGGGCTATCTGATACCATTGTGGAAAAACTAGAAACGGGGGGTTGAATAGTTTACCGCTTTTAATTTAATATTTAAAATTTGTTTATAAAAACTTAGATTCGACTTTTTGTGAATTCAATACTTGCACAATATGAACAATGTAAATATGTAGAAGTATAATTAAAAGATAAGATTGGAAGATCAAACCGCAACACAAGGATTTATAGTGGTTCGGTTACGAAGCTCTTCTTCGGCCTACTCCACTCCCCGAGCACCAAACTCGAGAGTTTTCTTCACTATGTCAACAAGCTCCCTTATGGCGGAGAAAACCGTACACAACGTTGCTTATATCAATTTCCGACACTAAGCTAGATGTCGAGTTCTAATCTTAGCTAGAACCAATCTATCACAACACAACTTCACGACTAGTTCACGACTTCACAACTTCACAACTTCACAACTACTTCACAACTTCACTACACAACTTATCTTCACACCTTGATCACGACTACACAACTTCTTCAATCTTCACAACTTCACACCTTCACAACTTCTTCTCACCACACTACTTATATCACAACTATCTAACACTACTAAAAAGGATCACCAAGATCCAACTATACTTACAACAATCACCAAATCCTAACAACTACACAACTTTACAAGATTTACAAAAGATTTACAAGGTATGATATGGATGCAACAAGATTGCAATTCGATTTTAGGGTGTAAACTTCTTCACTAATGATGAAGTATTTCTTCACTTGCACTTGAAAAATGAATTGAGCTGGATCACTTAGAAACAAAGCTTTATGATTAAATGATCAGAGGATTTTAGAGAGGATATGTGGGTTGTTTTAAGTAGAAAGAATGAGTGCAAATGTGAGAAAAACATTGGGAAATAGTCCATATTTAAGGACAGACTGGAGGAGCAAGGTCTAATGGCCGCCCCCGTTAAATAGGGTGTCGGCCGCCCTTAAAATTAAGTGGGCTGCCATGTAATCAGGGGCCGCCCCTTATTCAAACGCTCCTTTTTGTCCTATTCAGGGGAGGTGTTTACTGGATCATTTCTAGCCGTTTTAGGTCCGAAAATTTGAAATTCAAAATGTTTATTTTGAATAAAACATTTCTTTTAAATGTAAAAAATGTTTTGTGATGTTTATAAAAAGTTTACAACATTTTATAAAAGTTTACAACATTTTATAAAAGTTTCATTTGATCATAAAATGCATCAAACATTTGTTTATTCATACCTTGGAGTGATCTAAGTTTGAAATGAATATTAACCACTAATTACTTGTTTATGTTTTAATTTTTCATTGAATGTTTTTATATTTTGTGATTATAAAAATGTAAGGATGTGAAAAATATTAATAATGTTTTTAGGCATCATTTCTATCAACAACGTCAAAAAGTGAGTCTTTTTAAGATTTTTGATTTTTGAGTTTCGTAGTGTGTCAAGCGATTTATACCTGTTTCAAGGGTGAATTATACGTATTTATTAGTTCAGGCGATTTATAATAATAAAACGTTCTCCCTTCAGGCGAATTAAACATGTATTTCCCAAGGGCAACATACGTTTTTATTCCTTAAGGCTAATATACGTGTACGTTCAAACACTTAATTTACTACGTTTAATTTTCTACAGCGAATTCTACACTTAAATTTAAACAGCGATTATACGTTTAATTTTCTACATGCGAATATTACGTTAAATTTAACACAGTCGATTTAATAACGTTTAATTTACTACAAACAGGCGATTTATACGTTAAAAATCACAGCGAATTACGTATACTTTCAACAGCAATTTATAATGTATTTTTCAATAGGCATTTATAACGTTTTTCAAGGGAAGAACTATACACGTTTCATTATGAATTATACGGTTTTTCTTTGATTTTAAAATCTCCGGAATATTCAGTTCTCCGTTTTAACAAGAATTGTAAAATCTCGTTATTCCGAAAGACTCAAACCTCATATCAAAACTCACTTTATCACAAAAAACCTCCAATCACGTGTCCGAACATCTAATCTTATCACATTGAAATGGATCCCAAAGATTCACTTGGAGCAAAAGAATACTCTTGTTGAGTAACATGGATACTCTCCTGGTGCTGACAATCGTAACCACCTATGTTTGGAACACGGACCTGTATGAATTCTTGGAAAAGTCAAATGGGAATTATCCTGCAAATAGAGAGCACGGAAGAATACACTTGAATCAGTTGAACATAGGTCCCTCATTTGCAGAACGGTTGAAAGAACTGGACCAGAAACAAAGAACTATGCTGAATTATCTGCTGCTCTGGAGAAAATGCAAGCTGATTGGATCAGAAAGCCTACCAATATCAATCTTAAAAGGTCTTTCCTGCTATATCTATTTACTGGTGTGAATCATCACAGAGTTGCTAAAGATTTATGGGAGAGAGTTCAATTACTGATGCAAACATCTTTGACAAAGCAGGAAAGAGAATGTAAGTTGTATGATGCGTTTGATAAGTTTACTCACATCAAGGGGGAATTACTTCATACGTATTACTTGTGATTTACTTAGTTGATCAATGACATGAACATCTACAAGATGAATATGGAGCAATTTCAAGTTAATACCAAGTTCTTAAACAGTCTTCCACCTGAATGGAGTAAGTTTGTGACCGATGTCAAGCTAGTTAAAGATTTGCATA
This sequence comes from Tanacetum coccineum, assembly GCA_026074375.1. NCBI lineage: Eukaryota > Viridiplantae > Streptophyta > Magnoliopsida > Asterales > Asteraceae > Tanacetum > Tanacetum coccineum. Next base: position 11,499 of record BQNB010137656.1, read on the forward strand.
CCTCCAACTTTGATCAACTTCATGCATATCTTGAACAAAACGAACTCCATGTAATGAAGTCCCCGCATTTATGCTGAACGCATCAAGATCCACTTGCATTCATTGCAAAATCAGCAATGACACTACCTGCACATGGGAAGTCAACTTCAACCCTTATCAATCATCTTACAATAATCCTCAACTTCAACAACAGTTTTCCTCATTACAATATGGATCAATTCAACCCAATCAACATTACTCATCTCATTATCCATCACAAACTCAATTCAATCATTCATCCATTCCACCATCACATACATATCAGTCTCAAATGAATCATCAAACCTCAACTGTTCCACAAGTAATTCCACAAGTTGCTTATCAATCACCTCAAGCTCATACACAACCTATGACTAAATCACCATTTGGAGACTCAGGTTTTGCTGTTCCTGTATTTTTTTCCCTGGAGAATGATCCGAGTGCTTTCTAAAATAAAGCAATGGCATTCTTTCTAAGCGGCTGGAAGCTTCCTCAAGGTTCCTTCTACCCAAAACAGACTCAAACTTTCCTCTAACTAAAAACCCAATCACTATCAAGGATGGCAGGGTTACAATGCAACCAAGAATCATGGGAGGGACAAGGGCAAAATTATTCTGGTACAACATATATAGGCAATGCTACTAGTTCAAGGGGAAATATAACAAGTAGACAAGCTAAAGTTGTTAAATGCTACAACTGCCAAGGTGAAGGACATATATTAATGAGAGCATATCACATTTCTTAAGACAGGATTCAGCAGATCAAGCTCAGACAATCATCCCTCGCAATGCAGTTTTCCAGACTGAGGACTCGATACGATGATACCAGAACTTGATGATCTCTCGACTGTAACAAGCGTTCTTATGCCAACAGTTTCCAACTAGGTCTGACATTATCTCAGAGGAACCTAAATCTGAAACCTATCTGAATATATGGATAATCAAAGTGTGCATGCATTGCAGGATTTTTGAACAAACATCCTGTATATGGATTTTACAGATAAAGAGATATTCTAGTAATAGCAAATCATTCAAATTCCAATATTTTCCAAGAAACACAACAAACAGCAACTGTTTCAAGATACTAATTTGCAGGCACAGACAAGATTCAATGATTTTTGTTTGTGATCTGACCAAAGTCCGAACAAAATTGATAATCATGTAAATAATTGGGAAAAGGCTAATAAGGAACAGAAAAATGAATCAATAACCGCTGAGTTAGAGAGATATAAGGAAAGGGTCAAAATTTTTGAACAACGTCTTAATATTGATTTAAGTACTCGTGGAAAAGATGTTAGATTTCTCAAGATGGATGATATTGATTAAGAGAAACTGCACTCAAAGAACAAATGACTTAACATGAGCAACATCTTTCAAACAAATCAAAGAAAAGGAATCTTTATTCAAAACTTTTACAGTTTTCAAAAATGAATCCAAAGAAAAAGAAGATAAATATAGGGAAAATGAAATTGATTTGGAAAGAAGATTAAGGAACTTGATAATATCATTTGTAAAGTGGGTCAATCTGCTCAAACAGTGCACATGTTAACTAAGCCACAAGCGTTTTATGATAATAAACATAAACAAGCTCTAGGTTATCAAAATCTGTTTTATCTTAGGAAAGCTCAGCGGATAAAATCAACCTTGTATGATGGTGTTGTTTTGTCTAATACACATGTTGCTATGTGTAACCTTTGCCCTTTTTGTGTTCTAAATATTTCATTAATAGTCCTTTGACTATTTGAACATTTGTATTTTATTCAATTTTGTACCGTGTTTGACTGGGGTGTGATTTTATGAGATATTGTAATGATTGAGGTTATTGTGATTAAAAATTCTTTTTGAAAGGTATTAATGTGTTATGTGTATTACCGGGTATTTATGGACCTAAGGAATTTTGAGAAATGCTGAAAAAAACTAGTCTAACACGTTCCGTTAATGTCCAAATTAATTTTGGAAGGGTTAAAGTTGTAAATATGGCCATTAAATACTCCAAAGTTAATGGAAAATATTTTTTAAGGTTAATAAAAATATGCTTTTAACTTTGGGGGTAAATGTTACGTTGAGTTTTACAGAGAGCTATTAAAGTGATTTCGACACGAAAAGAAAGGCCCGAGATCCCAGTGGGATTCCATGGCCGGTCAAAATGGTCAATGGGATGAGGACAAGAGAAGGTTTTATTTTTAGCTTCCTTTGTCGATTATGGTACACATATATGCTTAACACTAAGCAATATCTCCATATGGATCATTTTAAAATCAAAATATTCTTCATCCTTTTCTCTCTTGTGTTCCGTCCCGCCACCTACAAACGACACACACACTCATAATTTTTGAATTTTTTGATCAAGAAAACATGAAGAAACGTAAATATTGGGGTTGATTACCTAGTGTTTGTTAATTCATTTAAACAACTTTCGGTTGTCCGGTTCCCGTGTCGAAAATCTACAAATTTAAGTTATTTCTTGTAATTTTTCAAATTAAATTTTGTTTGTCCTTTTGGGTTTATTTTGATGCATAGATGTTAGTTATACAAGTTGATCGTTGTGAAAATTGATTTTTGGAAGCGAAACGAAATAAAGGGGTGTGTTTGGTTCGTGTAATAAAAGAAAGAAAAATAGGGTTTTTGTAGTGTTGATGTTGTGGTCGTGATGGTTGAATAATATATGATGCTAGAATGCTTATTTTTGATAGTAGCTTGTATGGCTTATTCGGGTTTATTTTTAAGCTATTTCTTGGCTTATATGGGCTTATATGCCACGCGTATTTTCCCAAAATCACTAGGAAAGTGATTTTGATTATTTTTGTGTTATAACATATGTTGTGGACTATTTTTGAGGCTTATGGTAGTAACCAAAAGCGATACGTAGCTTGTTAGCTTATTTTAAAGCTTAATATACGTATTGTAGAGTTTATGGACTCACGGCCCAATAAGTCTATTTGAGCCGCGGCTTAATGGGAGGGCTTATTGTGGTCCGGATTATTTTTACATATAAGTATATACTTATATATGTAAATGGACCTTGGTTTTGGACTTAAATAGTATTTTGGACTTATAAATGTCCTAATGGACCCTTGTTGGGCCTTAAGGCCCAATAAGCGATATTTGGTCATTTTGAGAGTTTGTGGAACTTTTTGAAAGCGAATGTATTTACAAAGTGATATTGATCGTTATTTTGGGGAAACGTTTTGGTGAACGTTAAAGTTTGAGATTTTGGAATTTTTTCGAAAAGTGTCGAATTATGAAAAGTGTTTAGAAATTAAGGTTTGAAACCTTGGAAAAACGTTGTAAACACGTACGGGTCATGTCGAAATTTCGTAAAAAGTTTATACTTAGAATTTTTACTCAAAACAAGATTTTTGATTTTTAATAATAAAATAGTATTTTATTATTTTATTTAATTAATAAATTCTCTAAAAAGACCGAAAAAAATATAATTTTTCTCGAAACTTTCCTAAGGTGTTTGTTGTGATTAAACGTGTCATTTCCAATCAATGAATGATTATTTTAAAGTGATTAAGGTGTACCGAATGGACTTGTCGAGATATATTTATAATTAATAATTATAAATATTTATTATATTACTTATCTATTTACGCTAAATAGTATAAGTATGTATTATCAGAGAATGAGATTGATATGATTGTGGAGATAAGTCGTCAACCATCACACCACTAAAAACTATTTTGAGTACTTGTACAACGCGTCTAAACTCTATGCATCAAACGTGAAGATTGTTTTGGAAGTGATTGATTAAAATGAGACATTAACTGGACTAGGTCGTGTGTAGGCGTCGTTGCATTTGCTTGTGTAGTAGAAGTTGGTTGCTAAAGGCTTGCTTAAGGTGAGTTCTCGTAGCCCCACTTTTTACTGTTTTTCCGTTGGGGGAAAATGATACTCAAATGTGTTTTGAAATGTTTTGAATTGATCTGTGCGAAATGTGGTTTTGTTTTTGGGACAAGATATGTGTTTATGACTGCTATGTGAATATTATGCATGATTGTTTGGATCGGATGGGTACGCCTACCCAGTGTTGTGAGATTATTGGATCGGATGGGTACGCCTACCTAGTATTTGTGTGATTATTGGAGCGGATGGGTACGCCTACCCAAGTTTGTGTGAGGTCCTGCCCTAATATTAGTGCTCCAGCTGGTAGGCCCTTTAGGTGTGTGAGTGACATATGTTGATTGACTAGCGGGGATGCTATGTCTTGGATTGTTTGCATATATTCACTGTCATATAGCACTATTGTCCACTGTTGAAATATTGGCACATCCTTTGGGTTTAAGGTCAAACCTACGAGCTCACCAACATTATTGTTGACGTTTTCGAGTATCATTTTTAGGTGAAGTGAAAGAGGAATAGTTTGGTGATTGTGTTAGCAGACTTAGAAGTATCCCAAGTGGATTTTCATGTGAAGTCTTGCTTGCTTGTTGTTTGGCTTTAGTATTTGGATATTTTGGATTAAGTTTGGGTTATGGACCCCTGTGAGGGCATTGAATTAATTGTAAGAAATTATGGATTTTTATTTGTGATTTGGGTCATCACTCGAGGTTGTTCGAGGTTAATGGTCTTCATAGCACTTGAAGCTTATGAAATGTAGTTTTCTCTATTTTGTATCTTGTTTTATGATTGATCATTATGTTGCATTCCCGAGTTTTCGCCATTGTCGGGGTGTGACAAACATCAACACCATCTACTCGTTCATCATCACGGTAATAAACCATTGTTTACGAAGTAAACGGTGGTGCGACTCAATCACCATTGTCATGTACCAGTCAAGCTTCTCCATATCTCCAAGCTGAATCTCACTTAGATAAGCAACAACACGTAGAATAGTCTGGCGATTCCTAGTTTGCTGTAGGGATCCAATCACAGCATCTCTTTGCCTTATCCTTTTGCTTAGTTCAATGTAATTCCTACGATAATATTCACCCCAATGTTGTTCCTCCGTAGCTTCACATTGAAAAACAGCTGCCAAATGAACACCTAAAGGAATATAAGGCATATTTTAGATTAATTATATAGGTAGATATGCTAAAAATGGTAAGAGATGAATGAAATGTGGTAACTAGAGTTTCTCTTAAACAGGCTGAGATGGAACTCATAGTTATTAATGCAACCATAAATAGAGGAGGTTAATGGTCATATCAAGGTACTATATGACATTTTTCCTGAATAAAAAAGGGGCCATTTTTTAAGAAGCAACTTGCACATAAGCATTTATAAGGTAATAAATTAACTTAGTATCAACTCTTAATAAGCATTCATAAGTAAATATTAGTAAAAAGTGTTGATAAAATAAAAAAAATTGATTATGAATTGTAATTACTATTTTTTTAGGGAATGGCATTGTATTCGACGGATGTAAATGTGGTTAACGAAAATGAACCACCTTCATCTGAAAAAGTTCTCGGTAAACTCCTAAGGAAGAGGAATAAAGGAAAGGCTCTAGTTGAATCATATATGGTGCTACTATCCACTACTGCATGAGTTCCTTTCGTTAAAGTCCTAAGGAAGAGGAATAAAATAATGACAAAGAGATTACAGAGTAGTAACTCACCAATTCCTTTCGATGCCGATTTAGACCCTGATGTGTTCTTTATCTCTTTGGAAGAATGGGTAGATATATCTTGCTTGTGACAATTTTTTTTACTTTACATATATTATAGTAAAAAAAATTTTTTAACTTTTTATGAGACCACGAGATTGCCTAAGTGCTGCAAAACCAAGGATGCAGTGCCATAAACCCAAACTGAGTCTAATATAACCATTTTTGGTCCTAATAATGAAGAAATCCCTTTGGTGGAATTTCAAGAGGTAATTAATCGTGTTTTTTGCCGAAGTAGACCTTTCAACTTAAAGCCATAATTTATCAAGTGTATTTGTTTAATTTTTCAAGATTTGTCAAGAGCACTCTACAGCCGAAGAAGAAAGGTTAAATTGCTAGAATGTATCGATATGGTTTATGCTTTAAGTGTTAAGAATAGTCATACATTTCCTTGGGGCCATTCTGACATCATTGTTGATCGGACATTCTGGTTAACTCTATTGGGTGTGAACGAGGGTCACATCGGTTGGCTTTCGGACAAAGTACGTAGTAATATTTCTAAATTTGGAAATTTTTGTTTATTAACGCCAATACTTTTCTAACTCTAAATATATTTTGAATCCAATAACCAGCACTCGGATGCATGGTTCGACCTTATGTGGAATTTTAGGCCAGCAAACGCGGATTGGGCCATAGCCAACTCCTACTTCTATGATTTTTTCATGCGCGAAGATATTCCTGATGGGTC
>BQNB010137657.1:0-17814 GCA_026074375.1 Tanacetum coccineum
AATTGATTATTTCTAGTCTACGCGATTTAGCTTAAAAGTAAATATTAAAAGTAAACGCGTATCGGACCAAAATAAATAATGACGAATAATAGATGTCGTAAAATGACCTGAAATTGAGAAATGTTACACACTTAAACTAGCAAGCTTTGAGCCTTGTTTTCCTCCTTTTCTCAAGCCTCAAGATCATTTCACAAGATACCATAACTCATTTGGGAATGACATACATATGTGACTTCCAAAAGCATTCAAACAATACCCAAAATCCATTACATAATGGAAGACTTATACTAGTTTTCATTCACACAACACAAACACAAATCCTTCTCTCTTCTCTTTAACTTTCACGGAAGCAAAGGGAAGCAAACAATGTGTTTTCAAAAGTTTATTAAGTGTTCTTGGAAATATTTAAACTTGGGTTATTATTTTCTAAGGGTTTGTAGTTATAAAACTAAGGTTTTCTTTAGTTTCTTGGGTAGTTTGTGTTCGTTGTTCATCCATATCATCAATCTTTGTAAGTAACGGGTATGTGCTATTTTACACATACCTTTTACCTTATAATACAAACCCAAAAGACAAAAAACATGTAAAAATAGAAAATATATGCTTGTTTTTGTGTTTGTGTATGTGCAGGTACGGATATTAAAGAAATGGACAAAAATCAAAGCAAAAATGGACAAAGCCAAACACGAGAAGGAAAGAGTGCACAAGAGCCGGGAATTATCAAGCTATGGTCAACTCACAAAATGACAAAAACCCTTAAAATCCCAAATGAGCCCTTAATGTTAAATCTTCACAACCACTAAAATCATAACACCTTAGTCCTGTTATTACTAAGTACTAACGGTCTTAATATGTTAATAACCAATACCCTCTAAAATTTTAGAACTCGTGTGGCCTCGAAAAATTAGCCCAACCAATCCATTTCTAAAATTACCCGAGCCCAAAGTTAAAACCTCTTTACCCCGGGGTCAAACATAATTTTATACAAGATAAAGGGCGCGGGAAAATCCCTGTTTTACTGTTCACCTTCTTCCCCGCTTTTACCCTGCACACATACACCCAATTAACCCTACTTAAAGTCATCCCTTCTAGAAGCCTGCCACGTAAGCAAATTGGAATGACATGTTGGCGCTCCCTTGATCTTTGATTGGCTATGTAGGATCCCGAATTCACACAAACTTGTATAAATCTAGAGAGATCTAGAGAGAGAAAGTTAGAGAGAGAAAGTTAGAGAGAGAATGGTTGAGAGAGGAATAAGAAAAACACAATAAAGAGTGTGTGTAAACAAAATAAGAGTCTTACCTCTTCCAAAATTGGAAGAGTAATTAAAGTTTCTTACAAACACCGTATTAGTACCGGTCGATACCGAAAAGTCAACTTTAACTAATAAACTACGACTATAATGAACATAAAATACACGGTACCAATCTTTTTCTAAGAACTAACAATCGCCCCCCTAAGAGGTCCCACCCCTGAAAATACTAAACTTAAGAGCTTCAATCATCAATTGATCTTGTGTATACTCGTAAAATTTTATCATTGATCTAAATCTTGTTAATCTGAAGACAGTGAACTTTAACATTTAGGCATTAGCATGACTTATATGTGATTTATGAGCTTGTTTGAGATTATCATCCAATCATAAACGTCAATCATCACTTGGTGATCTTTTGCCTTCCGTAACTTGTCATTCGGAATGATATGCTCACACTTTTCTTGATCTTGAAAGGCTTAATATTCAGAGTTGCGATGCTTTAAAACCATACTTGAGCATTTCCATGATATCTTCGAATGTGTCATTTGAGTAAATTACCGGTTATAACTTATATACTGTGAACATGTATCTGCTGATCCTCCATCTTAAATGTTCCTGTAATAAAAACCGTTTTAGCAATAAAGAGAAAAATTGATTTGTAATCAATCGATCAAAACTTTGCAAAGAGTTTTGTAACACATCAAAAATTTATTGTTTTTCCAAAGTCCAATAACCGTCAATTCGTATACTGAAACAATTTGAATCATGTATAATCGCACCGTTGTTGCTGTTACATTGTTACAAGTTTTGATCATTAAGATCTCACAAGGTCACCTACAATAGCTTGTTTTATGTTTGGCTCAAGAAGGATATGTCATCTCATTGTGAATACTTTCGATCGACACGGAGTGTTCTGGCAAAATCATCAAGATAATGCGAGAACTCTTATATAAAACTTGTAATCACAGGTGAGGAATAACCAGTAAATGGAATAGTGTCCTAACGAGATTAATTGATGATTCTCTTGCTCTAACTCAAAAGTGCAATCTGATTTTAGTGATCGAGGCCTGGAGCTATCTCTACCATTTCAATACAACTTACTCGGAGTGAGATAGTCATAACTGACTTTAGTCTTCGTGAGAAAGGAAACAAAAATCGTTTAAAAGAAGTCTGAGTAGCTTTGGGAGGGTTGTGCATGCATCACTGGGACCATGATGTCATCTTTATGTCCAGCAATCACTAGTGATTCTGACAACATAAGTATTTGGACACCTATCTGCCTAATGTATGGAGGCTTCTTTCTTTACACCCTATATCCGTACAATTCTTTTCATTCTCAACCCCATTAGTGCTTTCGAGACTTCATTACTAAACCATTTGGTTTATCCAGTACTAATTCCATCTCAATCGACACCTATCCCCTTTATACTCACAATTACTCCTTTTTATCATACCGAAGGACTCTATACAACTATAGAGACCCTGTAATCCTTCCGGTTCTGACAGAATCAGGATGAGATCCTACCCAGACCATCCTTATAAAATTCGATAAAATTAAATAACTACATGTTAGCTTTTTTAACAGTTCACCTGCCATAAACACTTTTAAAAACTCATCAGGTACTTGTGATAAAACTAACAAAGTGTTTAGTACCCATTGTTTTGCTTTTCAGAAAACCCTCCCCCTCAACATGTCATCGTATTCGAAAATGTTTAGCACATGGGTTGGAGTACACACTTGATAATATGATCACATACATATTTTAATTACATTTTCTCCCTTTTCAAAATTTCAAATATTTACATTTTTGGATATTATTGATTTAAATATGTTATAAAAAAGGGAGAAAAGTAGACTAATTATCACAACCGTGTTTTGAATCATATTAATGCTCCCCCTCAATCGTTGGAGATAATATGCTATAGTTTTATACAGTAATTTGAAAGATTTTGAATTTACTAAGAAATTCTTGAAAAATTTGTACTCAAGAACTATTTATATTAGCCTATATTTAAGTCTACACTACACAGTTATATATTCACAAGATTAGTATGAACAAGACCTGAAAATTTCAAAACCGAAATGACACATCATTTTGGTCCATGTTAGTTAGTCTGTAGTCCGTCTCGATGACTCTCCTTTTGGAAGATGTCTTAGCTTCCCCTTAACCATCAATCCTTTCTTGAAGAATTCAAAGCCTTCTACAATCCATTAAGAAGACTTGAAGTCTATCGCCCAAATCTCTACTACACAATTAATTCAAACCGTAACACCAAAGACAATTAAGTCCGATTCGTAATTTCTCCTAACATGGATAGTGATGATAATAACAATGAAACACCAATATCACTAAATTCCCATGTCTCAATTATTCTCTTAGTATCCCAAAATGAGAACCCTAATCAACTAATCCAAATGAACACATTCTCCGGCCGGATACGCTCTATCTAAAAATCATCAACATATCATACCTATTTGTACCTCTTTTGAGAAAATATTTCGTACTCCCTTTAAAATAAGCTTGGTGATTAACTGTTATAGGAAGCATTAATTGAATTAGTAACTAATCTTCCCACGCTAGGATAAATCTTTTAACAACAACAAGATATCTCTTCCCCCATGAGGGAAAATATGCACACCCATAAGTAAACAATAGTTAAAACACTGAATCTTCTCCGTATGACCATTTATCTTCCATAAAAAAAAAAATAAAAAAAAAAAAAAAAAAAAAATAAAAAAAAAAATAAAAAAAAAAAAAAAAAAAAAAGAATGCCTAAGGCTATGACCCTACAACGTGTACTTATTTACATTACTAGTGAACTACTACTCCCCTTGCTGGTTTTGATACCTCGGAATAGCAAACCTATAAGTAACACACGACATACTTAAGAGGATCCGGAGTTTCGAAGAATAAATAAGCTTAACTTTATTCGCGTAAATCAACTTCAAGCATTTAAACTATGAAAGTATTTCCAAAACATTCCTAGTCGTTTTACAACTTATAACTGTTGCAATATTAGTCGTATGTAGTTTAAAGCCGAATCACTAAGTCCACAATTGCAAAATACGTCCCCAAAGTTTGAGCAAATGACTTCTAAAGCACTTGAAGTTAATATAATTAACTCCTTTAAATTGTTTTATCTGCATTATCAAAAACTTCATGGTTTAATCCGAGACGTAATTAAAAATGACCGTTTTAAAAAATATTGTAATGGCACATGTCTCCCCTTAAATAATGAACCCGTTTTCTATTAAAGAGCCTAGTCATTGTTTGAGTGGTCGAATTATCTTTGAAAATCTTTTTGTGATAACTGAAAACACTGATTCATTGAAGACAACTTTTTACCAATAAAAATAAGATTTCTCTTATTTGGACAAATAAATGCACTAAAACGTACACTTATTCTCATGATGCATGGATATGAAGTAATCCATGCCCTATTGTACCTTCTAGTGTAACTACTCCTTCCCCCTTGCTGGTTTCGATACCTCGGAATCAACAAAACCTTATACGCACACATACTTGAGATCGTGTTTGAAGAATTAATAAGCTTAAATCTATTCTGTGAGAATCAACTTCAAGGATTTTAAGACTATGAAAGTATTTCTAAACATTCCTAAGTCTTTTTACAAACTTATGATCTGTTGGCAATATTAGTCGTATGTACAGAATTGTACATAAGCTATTTTTTTTGAAGTTTTATATTTTTGTATTTTGCTTTTCTCAAAAATATTTACAAGGCGATGTTTAATGATGATATCAAGCAGTCTCATTTGCCAGAACCTCCAGTTCTGCTGGAGTCAAACATCTCATACCAATTCGACGGATAAGATACTTAAACCTTTCTTCAGGAAGGGCTTCCGTAAACATATCAGTCAATTGGTATTCAGTTCTGACAAAATATAATTCAATTATACCATTTTCAACCTGTTCCTTTATGAAGTGATACCGAGTACGGATGTGCTTTGAACGAGAGTGATGTACAGGGTTGCATGAAATTGCTATGGCTGATTGTGAATCGCAGTACAATGGTATTTTGTTATAGTTGAAGCCATAATCTTTAAGCCGTGACCTCATCCACATTACTTGAGCACAACTTCCAGATAACACCACGTACACTGCCTCTACTGAAGACATTGCAGTACAGTTTTGTTTCTTTGACATCCAGCTTACTAGCTTATCACCAAGGAACTGTATCCCTTTAGAAGTGATTTTGCGAGTATCAATGCATCCGGCATGATCAACGTCTGAAAATGCTGTTGGTTCAAAGCCAGAATCCTTTGGATACCAGAATCCCATATTAATGGTACCCTTTAGGTATTTAAAGATTCTTTTAACCTCCTTGAGGTGCTTTTCTGTTGGTCATGCTTGATAACGTGCACAATAGCATACTACTTGCACTAAGTCTGGTCGACTAGATGTCAAGTATACGAGTGACCCGATTTTACTACGGTAATCAGTTTGGTCAATGGGTTCTCCACTCAAGTCTGCATCTAGTTTGGGTTTTGAAGCCAATGGTGTACCAATGGTGTGACAATTGTCTATACCATGCTTTTTTGGAATTTCTAAAGCGTACTTGGTCTGATTGATAAAGATACCTTTTGGGGACTGGTGGATCTGAAGTCCTAAACAGAATTTCATTTCCCCCATTAAGGACATCTCGAATCTACTGTGCATTAACTTTTCAAACTTTTTAGAATATTTAGGGTTGGTTAACCCAAATATTATGTCATTCACATAAATTTGCACAAGTAGTATGTCTTCCCCGTATCTTATCATGAATAGAGTTGGGTCAGTTGTACCTTTAGAAAAGCCTTTGGACATCAGGAAATTGGATAATTCATCATACCAGGCTCTCAGAGCTTGCTTCAATCCATATAAAGCTTTCCTTAGAAGGTAGGCTTTTTCTGGATGATCAGGATCAACGAACCCTTCCGGCTGAGCAACATAGACCTCCTCCTTCAGTGGACTATTTAGAAGTGCCTTTTTAACGTCCATCTGGTAGATTGGAAAGGACTTGTGTGCAGCATGGGCAACAAAAATCCGAACTGCCTCCAAACGAGCAACTGGAGCAAATGATTCTTCGAAATCAATACCCTCTTCCTGAGCATAGCCTTTAGCTACAAGTCTTGCATTGTTGCGAATAACAGTCTGATCTTCATCCTTTTTGTTCTTCCATAACCACTTTAGCTTTATAACCGTCTTGCCTAGTGGTTTATCGACGAGTTCCCAGACTTGTAGTCTGTCGAACTGATGAAGTTCATCTTGCATTGCTTCGATCCATGCAGAATCAACCATTGCCTCCTTAATGTTCTTTGGTTCTTCTGTACTGACGGTGAGCGTGAACATACACATTTCAGGATCTGTGGCAAGCTGTTGTCTTGTTTGCTCTGGATTTGTAGGATCGCCAATAACTTGTTCTAATGGATGATCTTTTATCCATTGGTATTCATGACTTTGTGGTTGAAATGAATGCATATTTGTATTATCAATGTTGCATGAGGAAGACTCAGCAATGTCTTGTACCGGTGTACAGAAAGGATTGATAAATTCATCTTGTCGAAATGATGCATTCGCTGCTTGATCATTGTTGTTTTCTTCAGCATGAACATGTGTTGGAGTGTAATATTCTTCAAAGAAAGGATTGAATAGAAATTCCATCTCCGTTTGTGACGAATCTGTCTTGTCTGCTGGAGGAACAACATTTTGTCTTGGGGGCACGGGGCCAGAGTTGTCATAATCTGACACCTTTTGTGCATTTGGAAAACGAGGTCTGAGGAGACATTATCAACAGACATCTCTTGTCGTTGGGGCGCGAGGTCTGATCTGATGTGGTCAGACGACATTTCATAAAGCTCGGGTCCTGAACTGCTATGAACAGGAGCCATGAATTGAGGCTCGGGTCCTGAACTGAATTGTTCAGAAGCCATTTGATGAAGTCTGAGTCCTGAACCGAGTTGTTCAGAAGTCATCTTCCTTTGAGATAGTAGATCCCAACCAGATCGTTTCCCACCGAATGGATTTGGATTGTCATTTGCGTCAAAGTAGCACCAAATGGCATGTTCTTGTAGTTGACTTCTTGTCGAAATTGGACGAGAGGGATCGCCAATAACATTCTCCAATGAGTGATTCTTTGTCAACTTAGTGAGAGTATTAAACGATTGGTTAAGATGATGCAAATTTAATGGAATGACCCCTTGTAAAGTTGTTTCTTCAAAACTTGAGTTTGAAGAAATATTATGAAGGAGGGGTGCATTATTAATTATGCATTTTGATGTCCATGAATTTGTTCTTCAACACCTTGATGAGAGACTTGAGATTGAATTTCTTGATTTGTTGGTGAAGTACTAGCAGATGTTCATCTTGATCAATAGTAGTTGACGAAGGTGAACCGACTGGATCAACAGCTCTTGAAGCAACAATAGCTATAGGATCTGGAGAAACAGCACGTGGTGGAGGATTAAAGTACTCATTAAACACTTGTTGCAACAGGATCTCATAGTCTTTCTTGGATGGTGGAATATACAGTGTTAGAGAAACTAAGTTTTGCATGAGTCCTGATGTATCCAGAATTCATTAAAGCAGGCGTGGGTCCTGAACTAATTTGCACAGGAGCTATGACTTGACCATTTCAAGATCTGTTCTACTTTGTTGTAGTGCAGGTGTTGGTGGTGGAAGTTGTAATGAATGGTTCTTGACAGGAAGGAGATACTGGTTTTGGCTCAGAGATGAGAGATCGATGACAGGAGAATTTAGTGGAGGAGCAGATGAAGAAGCTTGTTGGATAGGAACAATGACCATGGATTCAACTTTGCTTTCCATAGTAGTTTTTCCTAGTTCATCTTCTTGTGATTTGTCATTAATGACTTGATCACCAAAGGTAACGTTATCCTCAAGATTCTTCATTGATGAAAGGGTTTTGGATGAGCTCAGTGGTTCTCTAGGTGGACATGTTTCTTAGTAGTATGCTTCAAGCTTTCATGTACCTTACGGTAATTAGTAGCAAGGAAGACATCATGCATGTGCTCAGGGTATGGTCCAGCAAGAGCCTGATTGTTGTAGCTTCCGTGTTGATTGGTGGAGGAGTGACCAGTGACGACGGCTTAGTAGATGAGACATCTGTGAAGGGAGCAATCACTGGAGGAGTTGACGTTACTGTCTGATGACTTGGATCAGGTATGGTGGAATCAGACTCCTCTATAACTTTAGATTTCTCCTGATCATCTTCGGTTGGTTTGTCATAAAGAAATTGATCCCCAAAGTTATAAGTGTCATCGAGATTTTTCATGGAAGACATAGAACCAGAATGACTTTCTGGATTTTCTTCGATGACACGTTCGTCTGTTATGAGCTTCAGGTTTTCATGAACCTTTGGGTAGGCTGTCGCGAGGAATTCATCATCCATGTGCTCAGGGTTTGGTCCAGCAAGAGACACATGTAATTTTCCAGAGTTTGATCCAGTCTGGTCTTCTTGCATGGGCTCAAGGTCTGGTCCAGACACAATTCTTGCATGAGTAGCATGAACTTCTCTTGCAACAGCTTCTTCTTCAGCTTTAGTTAATTCATCATCCATGTGCTCAGATGTAATTTTCCAGAGTTTGATCCAGTCTGGTCTTCTTGCATGGGCTCAGGGTCTGGTCCAGACACAATTCTTGCATGAGTAGCATGAACTTCTCTTGCAACAGCTTCTTCTTCAGCTTCAGTTAAGCTGATAGATTTACCTAATTCCAAAGCTAAGTCTGGTTTAGGGATGATGTTGTCATGCAGGAGTGATCTCTAAGGCCTTTCGAAAAAGATCAGCACTCAGAGTAAACCATTTTTCATCAAGTTTGAAAGCTATAAACCCCAGTCTTTGCATCATGAGTCAGAGTATTCCAGAACAGCTGAATGTAGATAGAAGGGACATTTGCTGATGCAGTGAATGCCCTAATGAAGTTTGTGTTCTTGAAATATCAACTGAAATGTGGAAGATAGGATTCTTCTGCAACTTCTATAGATCTTAGAGAAGGTTTCCCTTTCCAATCTGTAACTGTTCTGAGCAATGAAGGATCTGTTCATCTCATCTTGTAGGTTCAGGTGCAGGAATATTCTCTTCTGCCATCGTATCTGTTAAAGAATATCAACAAAGATAAACAAACATAGCATATAATCAATGTTAGATAAAGATGTTCGCCTTGAGTTTGACATGCCCTTGATATTTAGATTAGCACGAAGATATTCCACATTAGAGTCACTGGACATTTGGTTAGACAACAATGGTCAACCTTGGTCGATGGTCAAAGAGATTATCTATAGCTCAATGAACAAGTTAACTACGGAGCCTGTATGAGAGTCAACAAGACAAATGGTCCTTTGGAATAGGCCTAAGAGGTTTATTGGGCTTATTGGGCCAAGACATGGACAATTAGCCTAAGACGCTGCCCAACAGATCACCAAACCGCCATGCAGTAGGTTAACATTCCGCCATCAAGAATATGCAACCTCTATCTAACATTAAGCAAGATCTAAGGCATTTTAGATTATCTTAATCTCCTAGCAGACAGATTTAACACCCTACAGACAGATTTAACACCTTACAGATTTTACCACCCTACATCTTTACACATTTGACCATTTTATACACATTCAAAGACAAGAAAAACCATATAAATCACATTTAATTCACTATTCTCGCCTTATCAAAAATTGCATATGCATTGCCATTTTGATCTAGTGAATTATAATTACCTAGCTAATGTACGTGGTCAACTAACTAACGAACAAGCATGGGAAAATATAAAGCTTGTTAATGAGAAATGTCAAAAACAGAAATTTCTCCTTCTTTTGAAGAAAAAGCTCAGCTGAGCGTACACTCTCCTTTCTTTGAAAAACGGTGTTCATTAAGAATATGAAACCGCTATCTAACATTAAGCATGATCTAAGGTATCTTAGATTATCTTAATCTCCTAGCAGACTGATTTAACACCCTTCTTTTTCACATCTCTTCACATTCGATCATTTCATACACATTGAGAGACTAAGTTAAACCGTATTATCTGACATTAGATTCACTATTTGCCCCTTCAAAAATTGCAAATATGATTGCCTTTTTTGATCTAGTGAATTAGAATACCAGCTAATGTACGTTGATCCACTTAACGACTGAACGAGCATGGAAAAGTATGAAACTTGTTGATGAGAATGGTCAAATACAAGAAGATTTCTCTTCTTTTGAAGATAAAGCGCACTAAAGCGTACACCTTTCTTTTCTTTAAGAAACAGGGCCTGAAGAGATGCCAGCAGACGCCATTTGACATTGAGGAACGAGGCTTGAAACATCATTATTCAAACATCATTAAGCTTTAAAGAACGAGGCTTGAACTGAATTATTCAAACAACATTAAGCTTTGAAGAACGAGGCTTGAACCGATTTGATCAAACGACATGAAGCATGTTCATCAGATTTGAATTCCTTAAACTCCTGACGTATGAGATATCAGTCTTTTTGGTAGCCAAACTCTGAGTCTTTCCTTTAAAGGATTGATAGATGTACCTGCACTTGAGTTAGAAGTACCTGCACTAAAATAAAGAGTTTGATTGCATTCATATGGGTTAGTGATATCATCATTTGAACCATTTGGAGGTTCACTGTCAACTTTGGTTGTGCTATCGATGAACACCTTTCCAGTAGGTATCCACCTAAGACTAACAGTCTTGAAAGTTCTACCCGTTGGTTTCCACCTAAGATAAGATCTAGGAGTGTGTGGTTTCTCATGCACAGCAGAAGGCTTATTGAGAGAAAACCTTTGTCCTATACCTATCTGCCTACCAGGTTTATGAGTGTGATTCTTTGGTTCAACAGGTTTGTTGTTTCTGATCTTGGGGGACTGAACTTTAGCACGAGAATTCACCTTTTTCAGGACCTTTGTTATACAATCATCATGATTTGCATTAAAGATACATTTCTGACAAGTCGAACAAACAAATTGTTTGGAGTCCAAGAAGAAACTAGAATTCCTAGAGTGATCTACTAGAGGCTCACCATTTGACATTCCACCACTACTCTTAGATAGAGGAAATCTCCTATATATGTTCCTAGGTTTTGGTGTACAATCGTTAGGAGTGTAGTGTGCTCTAGCAGAGGCCATATCCCTATGATTAGGAATCCTGGTTTTGTCTTGTGTCTTTTTCCTACCTTCCTCTAGAAAGTAAGTATGAGCCATATCATTAGAACCATACGATTCTTTATGACTATTCCTTGAGGAGTTAAGTGCATTCACCTGATGAGGTTTAGTAGCAGCAGATTCTCTAACTATAGGCAAATAATGAGGAGAGGCTATTTTGACAAATCGTTTTTATCATCAACTTTGGAGGCAAACCGTGGTCTTGAAATTCTAGGTCGTTCAGACGTAAACGCATTCGGTTTTCTAACAACTAAATGGTTTCTAGATGGTTGTAAAGACGATTTCCCCAAGATTGATGATTTAGCAAACTTAGTATCCACGCTATTTCCTTTTATCTTTCTAAGTTCATTTTTTAATGCCGCATTTGCAAAGACCTTTTCCTGAAACTAAGCTTTTAAATCAGCATTTTCGACAGACTTTTGATTAATTTGAGAAATTAAAGATTCACTGTTGTCTTTATTCTAAACTTTCGTCTTTTTAATTGAATCAAAAAGTTCTTTGTAAGTCTGTTTCAAATGCTCATTTTCTTTATGTAGTTGCTCATTTGATGCAAGTAATTTAGCCACACTGTGTTCTAATTCGATGTTAATAGTTTCAATTACATCGATGTTATTTTTAACTTTGGCTTCATTACTTGTTTCCTTCACACTTTTAATTTGTTTCTTCAAGTTGCAAATTAGTGTGGTTCTGGCCAGTAGCTGAGCTTTCAAATCATTAATCACAAAAAATTCACGAAATTCAGGAAATTCCTGATTCTTACATGGTTTGTTACTTTGAAAACTTTCTTCCTTTTGTTGAATTTGTATTTCAAGTGAAATACAATGTTTTTCCAGTTGTAAAAATCGTTTTGAAAGTTCATTGTAAATTTCCTTATCAACCATATCTTTCGTTTTGAGAAGCTCAGTTTTAAGCAAAGCATCCTGGTCAATCTCTCCTCCCCTATGACACATATTTGTTGAAGTAGGAGTGGTATTGCTATCAATAGTTTCCAACAGATGTGTGTCATAACTGGGTTCAGATTGCTCAGTATGCTGTTGTTCATTAGCAAGGATATTATGTAGAGCAGTCAATTGTACCTCAGCAAATGGCTCTTCGTCATTTACTGGTCCGATATTTGCATCCACAGCATGTGTGGTATAATTCTCTGAACTGCTACTTGTATCCTGCTTGTCGGGATTCGTCCCACTGCTTTCTGTGACAACCAACCCGACATCTAATGCTTCACGCATATCGACCTTTTCCTCTTGCATATGCATCTGAGTTTCAATCTCTGATTTGCTGAGTGCATTGTTGTTTTCTGACTCTATCAAACTATTTTTCGATACAATCGAACTATCATCCACTGCAACCGGATTGATTTGAATATCTTGTGACTGCTGATAGCAGTTTTACGTACCTATAAAATATATAATAATAATAATACTTAGGTAAATTCTAACTATTCACCTTTAACCAAGGTAAAAAGTCAAGACTTACGAACATAATATATAAAATATAGAATATACGTATGTTACCGGATAAGTATGATCACCCGGGTCATTTTCCCAACGACTAGTGAAATTGAATCCTCGTTTAAGTCCGGATTATGATTTGAATAAGCAAATGGATGATTTGATAATCTAAAGCAACAACTAAAATGGACAATTAAAAATAATTAAACAAATACTGTAAAATAATAAAACGCGACTAATAAGTAAGTAAACTAAAATTAACTCCTAAAAATGTAAACTAAATTTCTAAACCTAAGATAGGACAAAAGAAAATTTTAGGAAAAAGAAAAACATTTTTTTCTTAGCTTTTTAGATTAAGAGATATGATTTTTCTAAAATTTAAACTAATTAAAAACTATAAAAATAATAAAACTATTAAAAATAAAGTCCTAAAAATTTTATAAAAATTACAATAAATAAAGAAAATGTGCAGGAATTTTATAAAAATAAAAGCCCTAATTTTTACTTTTTATTTAAAGATTAATTAAACTAATTAAAACCTAACCCTAATTATTAATTAAAACTAAATAAAACTAATTAATAACTAACTTAGGGACTAACTGTGTAAAAGTCTTAAGGACTAACGGGGTTAAAGCATTTAACAGGGAAGGATTAACTAAGAAACAAGTTAGAACAGAAAAATTACAAGAATGGTCCCTGAGGTCCTAACCCGATAACAATCAAAGTCTAATTATAAGCTCAAATTTTAAAAGTGCTTATTACTAAAAACTTGAAAGAGCAAAGTTGTAAAGGAAGCTAGTGGGAACAAAATTAATAAAAGCTACTTGAGCTGAAGTTAACAAATAAGCTCAATAAGAGCTTATTTTTGACTGACCTCAGAAAGGAGGGCTTAACCCTTGGTTTTACTTATTAAGCTCTAAAAAGCTTATTTTTAGCTCAAAATTAAAAAGGAAAAGACTTCTAAAAAGCTTATATGATGCTTAAGCTATTTCAGAAAAGAAACTAGAACTAGACATCCTCTTAAGCTACTGAAATTAAGCATGAATTTAGCAAACTCAGGATTTAAGCAAAATAGCACAAAATCCAAATAAGCTAAAGACCTTAAAAAGCTACACTGGACTCTAAAACTTTAAGGACTTATTAAACTACTTATAATCTATCTATATAAGCTATAAAATCTAGACTCATAAGCTAAATTAACAAATTAAGATCCTGAAATTCCTAAGTACTGTTTTTTGGCTTTTGAGGTTTTTAGTGACTTTTGACAGCAAACTTAACTAAGTAAATAAGCTAGGAAATAAGATTAAAGACTTATTCTATATTAAGCTATAACTAGACCTTAACCTACTTGAATCTAAGATCCTAAATCCTATTCTTACTTAACTAAAAATTAAGCCAAAAGTAGCAGTACAAACTGTGACAGCAGTACTAACCTTTTGGTTAGTACTGGTGCACTTTGCACAAGTGCAACACAAAGGTGCAGGTTTCCTAAGGGAAACCTTGCACTTAGACACACTCAAATTGTGTGTCTAAACACAATGCTAGCAAGATCCAAGCCTTAAGGGCTTTGGATCAAAATTTCACAAGCAAAAAGATAGTCAAAAACTGCCCTGGTGTAAAAACACTAAATATAAGCTCAAATTCTTTAAATTTTCAAATCTACTTTATAAAAACTCATTACCTAATGCTTTTAACTAAATTCTAAGCTGACTAAAAAGGTTTGCACATATACTTTTGACTTTAGAGGGTCAATTAAGCTTATGCCAAACACCCCTTAAAAAAATGACAGATTTAAGAAAAGCTTAGAAATAAATTTCAAAACTAATTAACAAGGCTATGAAACCAGATAACTAGGAGCTTTTAACAACTAATTTAAGCAAAATTACACTACTGAATTAAGCTATAATGCAAGATCTAAGAATCTAGTCTAATATTTTTGGCTTTTTATGAGTTATATGACAAATTTATGAAAAACAAAGTTCTAAACTATCAAAAGCAAAACAGATGAATATCTAAGGTATTTAAGCTAAACTAATCACAAGTAAGTACTAATAAGCAAAGAGAATAAGCAAATAAGCAATAATAAGCATATAATCTATTACTAAGTATTTTAAACTAAAATTAGAGAAAAAGGAAAAGAGAAGCTTACTTGAACCTTTAGCTAAACAAAAGGTCTCAATTAAGAGCAGCTACAAGCTCCCTAGCTTATTAATAAGCTAGGGTATAAGTCCTTGGGATCTCTTCCAAGTTAAGATCCCCTTCCAAAAGCTTAATTCCAATGCATTCCATAGTAAATGTAATTTAGATTGGTTTAAGGTTTAGAAAGGCTTAATTCTGAATTGATTAAGCTCTATTTCAGCTTATAGACTGAAAGAGCTTATTAAGAGCTTATTGAGAGAATTTAGCTTAGTTAAGAGAGCTTATGAAAAAGAAATTGGGAGAGATTAAGAAAAACTGAATTTCATTAAAAGAAAACTTGCTTACAATACTTTTAAAGGAAAATTACAAGATTAAAACATCATTAAGCTAAGAATTTAAAATTTAAGCTACAACTAAATTAAAAGCTACTTGTAAAAAAAACTCCTTTTGTGTGTGAGAGGAGAGGGCCTTTTTATAGGCTGTTGAGGAAGCTTCTAGGTTTGAGCTTCTTTGCACGCTCCTTTTCATCTGAGCCATCCAATCAAGCAATCATTGGAGAGTAAATGAGATCCGTTTGATCATTAGTGTGTATCTAAGGATCGCCAGCGTGTCATTCCCTTGATGTGACATTGTTTTAGTTCTGTGAGAGAGTATAGCACAAAAACCCACATTCCATTGTGCTTTCACCATTGCTACGTGGCATGAGCTTGATAGAGGGATACTTAGAGCCTTGATTTGACTAATCTCTCCCTGCCATCTTGTAAACGATCACTTGAATTGACTTTCTTGCCCATCAATTCTCATTTGCCCTTTGTTTTACCATGGGAGTGAAAGTGGGACGATGGGTGAATAGTAAACGGGTTTTGCGCCTCTTTTTGACAGTTAAAACTGTTATACTTTGAGGAATTTGCAAATTTGACCCTTGTGTTCTTTTTCTCCTTTTCATGTTATAAATAACTTTCGAGAAATGCAAGTTTAGCCCTTGTGGTTTATATTAAAGAGGAAGTGGGCTAGTTATGGGCTTACTAGATCCGGGTAAGGCCCAATTAGAGGTGAGGGGTTATTTTTGGACTTTTGTGAAACTTAGAGGGTTAAAATGGAATGTTTTGGGTCTTGTTGACTTTTGTTGACCATGATTTGACTGAGGCTTGACTTTTCTGGCTTCGGCTTTGATTCTTTGGCTTCTTTTTGAACTCTTTTGATTCTCGTGTCCGTGCTTGCTTGTTTTTGATTGTTTTCTTGTGATTTTTGATATATCCGTACCTGCACACACAAAACACAAATACAAGCATATTTTTGCCATTTTTGGTCTGTTTTGGGTTTAATTGGGTTATTTTAAGTACAAACGGATATGTGTATTCTACACTTATCAAAATTCCCCAAACTAAACGATTGTGTGTCCTCACGCAATATCACATGCCTTATAACCAAATATCTCGAAACTTCCCCAAACTAAACCTTTGAAAAGTAGCAAAGAATTTTGTTTGAGAGAGATAAGAGATCACAAGTTATAAAACACCAGAATTCCCATTTTCAAAGATTTTCTCTTTTTATGATTTTTCTTGATAATTAGCTTTCTAACTACAATTTATTTGACATAATGTATTGTTTTCATTACCTTATTGGTAACTTTTAGGATCATAGAATAAAAAGCACAATTAAGTGTCTAAAAGATAACTTCATCATCCCCGATTTTTCACTTTTCCCATGCTAAGCTTAAAAATAAGATCACTGCTAATTACGAACTAAGATGCTAAGACTACTTATAATTACAACTTGTATAAACTTAGCTCTTGGGACGACTTCGGATTTACCAATCCTACACTACACACGATCGGGTTCTCTGCCTGTTAGTACGTGTAGACATCGGTGAACAAGTTTTTATAAATTTAAAACTTGTTAAATTATTTCTTTAAAAGAAAATATGCATTAAGTTTTTGCCACCGCTGCCGGGGAGCTAAAAATTAGCTATATTTTGAATTCTTGTAATTAATTATTTAAATTCTGAGTACTAATTTCTACTCTTGCAGAAATGATGAAAAAACCAGAAGACATTAAGAATATGACCATTGCCAAATACATGGAATATGAGGCAGAACTAAAAAAACAATCCAGGAGGAGTGCGCGGAAAGTCACTTAAAAAATTATGAAGGAATGGATCTTGAATCTTCTCATCATAAGAAGAATATTATCCTAGAATACCCACATTACTCCTACGACGCTAAGATTGACACTTATTATGATTTACCTCATTTACTCCCCTATTTCCAACCTGTTCAACCACATACAAATTATGGTCATAAACCTCCTTACGTGGATGTTAAAAGTGTCATGGATAGCATGGTTACCTACAAATCAGAAGAGAACAAAAAAGGACATAACAAGTACGCTAAGGAAACTGTTAATGAATGGTTCGAAACGGAAATCAAAAAATTCAGGAGAATGAAACAAAAGAAAGAACGAGAATGCATGGAAACTAGGAGGCGAATTCAAGCTACATGTCTTAAAAACTAGGAAGCACAAATCGATGTTCTAACTAAAAAATCCCAGGAATAGGGCACTAATAAAGTTCCCAAACCTTCGGTTAGCGAATGTAGAGCAATTTATGCTAACAATGATTCCCCAACTAAACTTCATGAAGCGTCTTCCATGGCTAATGTTGAAAATGCCCAGGATAAGGAAGATATTTCATCAAAAACCTTGCCATGTCAACTACCACCCAGGGAATTAAATCCAGGAAGTTTTACTCTCCATTGCACTCTTGGAAGTTCAAATTTCTATGTTATGGCTGATCTAGGAGAAAG
>BQNB010137658.1:0-17814 GCA_026074375.1 Tanacetum coccineum
GTACCAGACCCTGGTTAAAAACAAAGGCAAGACTTCTTTTAAAGTGGAGCCGGATCATGAAACCGTACAACTAAACACCCTTGCAGATATCCAAGCTTATTTACTCTCTGAAGATGAACTAGCTCAGGAGAGTGATGAAGAGGAAGTGTTTGCTGTTGGAGATGATATGGAAGAGAAACTCAAGCTGATGAAGAAGAACATTAGTCTCCATCACCAAACAAAGACAAGCCTGAACCATCTCATACTCTAGCAACTTAAGAATCAGACTCTGGCTTCTCAAGCCCTTACCTCAAGAAATTTGACAACACTTTTCCCCTCACTAAAAGGTAGCTGGTCAAGTATCTCAAAAAGGTCTCTAGAGTTCTTTTTAGTAGAATTACTCAAGAACAATGGGTACAGCATGAAGAAGCTATTGTCTCTTATGCTGACCTTGGGACCTCTATTGAAGGATACTATGAAGAAAATGTTGATCATATGGAACAGACTGACAAGATCGTTTAGGCAACCATGGATTCTCTTGACAAGACTGCCACTGACAAGGTTAATCTTCTCAAGGCTTTTAATGGAGTCACTGAAACTCTCAAAGTTGTTCAGGATGCTGTCAAGGATGACCCTGCTCTTAACAAGAAGGTTATTGAAGCTACTGAGGCCTACACTAAAAATTCATCTTCTCTTACTGAACTGCTCAACCTTGTCAAAAACTTTGACTTTCACGGATTAAAATCTTGAATTGAGTCTCTTCAAGTTGCTGCTCTTAGATAAGATGAGCACTTAGCTTCATGGGCCAATTCATCAAATTCCCTGGCTTAGAACCTTGGCCCTAGGATGACAGTTGTTGAAAGCTCTCAAGCTGACATCAGATCTGATATCTCTTCTCTCAAGCAAGACACCTCAGACATTAAATCAATGATGACAAAGATTTATTAGGCTTTCAAAGGTCAGACCTCAACCCCCTCAAGCAGTGTGCCATAAACAACACTTGTTATCACTAAAAGGCCAGCAAATGTCGGAGGGAGAATGACATACACGCTGACATTAAAGAACCTCCTTCTCACACTGAGAGGGAGCATGTTGCTATAGAGGATGAAAAAGCTAAGGAAGAACCAACAAGAGCAGTTGCATTAATTGAATCCTTATCAAGACCTCTACTCAATGATCTCATCCTTTAAATACATGTTCCTTAAAGAGAAGGAAAGGCCATTGCCATTGATGATCAACCTGACGTTCAAACAGAGCTTATTCCTGCATCAAAAGAAGTATGCCCTGATCCTGATGCTCCTATACTTATGCCTTATGAAATAAATGGAAAAATTTTCTAGATTACTGAGGAGCAAATACAAGCCCATATAGAAAAAACGAACAAATCAAGAAGGCTGCTGAAGAAGCCAAAATATTTGAAATGACCAGGACTGAAGTGATCAAAGTTGTTCAGGAAGAAGCTGAGAAGATTAGACTTGACCCTAAGAAAATTATCAGTGCAAAAGAAAGAGAAAAGTTCAAGAAAGCTTAAGATGCTAAACATAAAGTCCTCAAGAGACAACACACTAAGAAGGTTAAAAGGCTGACAAAGCTCAACAAGAAAAGAGTTGAGCAGTATATGTGGACTATGTCAAACAGACTCAAGCCAAAGCCAATCACATATGTGAAAATTCATCCCAACTCCAAGCCTGCAGTACTCACTATGTATAGGAACAATGACAAGAGGAACTTTGATGTTCACAGCCCATTTAAGTTTGGAGACTTTAGGATCAATGAGTTGGATGAATTGGGTCCAATTATTGAAAATAAAAAGAACTCCATCGTTAAAGACTTAATGACATCCTTAGGAAAGAGATATGAAAGACTAAAGAAAATCCCTGAAGAACTTGGAATTTAGTCTGATCTCCCTGCACAGGAGAAGGGGCTTGGGGAGATACAGTCTGATCTCCCTGCACCTATACTTGAACAAGCTTCATCCCAATCCTTAGTAAGGAAGAGGAAGGGCACATGACATTGTCGAGCGCGAGAGATCAAGGAGGCCCTGGGGGTAGGAGTGGAAATGAAGAAGGGCTCCATGAAGGGAGTTTTCATTGGTATACAGCAATGGTCATGTTAACCTGTGTTGGGGGATCTTCTTGCGCGAGATGTGGTTTGATGATCAAGCTTTCCATAGATGGAGACTTGAGTTTTGTAGGGGATTATCTGATAGGGTATTACTTATGATGGAATCATACTATCAAAAACTAGGAATTGACAGATTCAGGCGTGATAGATTTTATATGTTATTGTAGATAAATGATATTGTTTTTAGGTTATGAAAAGGTTCAATCTAAGAAAGTGAAATTGGAAGTTGTTAGATACTTGTTAGACTAAGTCTCGTAATGTTGTTTATCGTTTGTAATAGATTGGTAGGAAATGTAATCCCTGATCAATGAAGTACTTTTTAGTTACAAGTATCCCTTATAAGCTTTATAGACTCAGGGTGAGTAGAAGCTGTATTTACGCACTCACACTAAGAAACACTTAGGCTATATTTATATCCAAATAGGGGGAGATTATTGGGCCAATTTAGTACACAATGATCTTTCACTTAGGATTTGAATACAAAATATCCTAAGTGTTAATAACCTTTAACATTTCAAGGTCACTAAGTGAACAGTCACTCAATGAGTTACCTTCAGGATGCTCATCCTGAGTCTATAAAAAAGACTCTAGCATTCAGTGAGACGGTACTTAGTGAATGAAGCCTAAGCCAAAGAACAAGGTGATGGGTTTAGTGAGTTATGGCAATAGACTCACTGAACCCCATACGATCTCTAACAACTTGAAGACCATGAGGACAAGAGACTAAAGAGTAGGCGGGATAGTTTAAAACAAATAAGTCTAAGCTCTTATCTGCCTGAAGTCAAACTATCCTAAATAGGGTATGAAGACAAGGTTAGTGTTAGTACTGACCATAGAAAGTGTTGTTGTCCCATAATTAGAATAGAAATGTAATAGAGACAAAGTTGTATGTTGTGTACTAGCCTATCAACATTGTGGCACCAAATTATTACCAATGTGGGTATGACCCTACCTAAGTAGTATATATATAGAACTCATGTAAAGGAGTAGGTGTAAGTTTGTGCATTTAAAGTCGTAACTTTCACAAACACCTACTCCTCTAAATCTACTAAGTCCTTGAGCAAGCTCAGTTGGTTAGCATACTAGTTAACTTTGCATAACACTTTAGGTTTATGCAAAGTTATTAGTTAGGAGATCAAATACACACACACACACATTGTCATTCAATCCCTATTGTAGTTTGATCCGCTCCTTTTTATACACGTAAGATATATATAATATATAAATACGTAATAATAAGGAAGATAATCAATAATAGTATAGATAGTATTTTCCGTCGGGTTCTAGAAACAAACTTTTAACTAAAGTTGTCTCAAAAACCTCCCGGGTCGTTTTTCCTCGACGAAGTGTGAATTGAAAATCGGTTAAGTCCGTGATCGCGCGTTTCGAATGGTTAAAAAGATTTTGATTTTGTTTACTAAATCCTACTCGACATAATGATAAAGTAAATAAAAGCATATAAATTAGCAAAGCAATAAAAACAATTAAACAAGTAAAGCATTAAACGATTACTAAAAACTAAAAATTATATAAAATGGAAAATGCTTGCTACGTGACGTGAAATGTTCATCAAGTACGGGCTTAGGTTTAACAAATAAAAATCCTTAGAAAACAAGTTTAAAGAAATTAAATGACAAGTAAAGTAAAAAGCTCTTTAAAATAAATGACAAGTATTTAAATTGAATAAAAAGTAAATGACGGTATGTAAATTGAAAAATACTAATGACTAATAATTTTTTAAATCTTTTTAAACCCGCACCTAAATTCAAAATCACTAATCACTTAACAAGCACTAATAAATCTACTCACTACTCATAATGAAATTCAATTTATCAAACATAAAATAAATCTACACTAAGCATGGCATAAATCAAATAGGCAAACATAATATGAAACAATAAAATAAAACTATGCTAAGTATTGAAAAAAAATTAGAAAATTGAACCGAATTGGAGACCCGCAATTAAACGAATACCACCCGATTTATTTAGCTAAAACAAATAATCAAATTCGGTCTAGCTAAATATACCCTTAAGCTCCACGCCTCATGAGTAGACCGGTACCAAATTCGAAACACAAAATAACAAACTATTAATTGAACACATTTATAAAGCAAATTCCACACTTTATAAAAACTTGTTTCAAACCAGACGCAGGCCCAAGAAATATATGAGCCCAAAATGCAATTCAAAGCCTAAATATAAAGAGGTTTAACAGATCCAACCGTGTCCCAATTTTTAAATCCTAATGTGTCTTAATCAAACAAACACAAGGCCCAGCGCAATTCTAAATTAACTAGTGAGGTCCAACAGTTTACATGACCAAATCTAACTCTATAATGAAACAAACCAAACGCAACCTAATTTACTATTTTACTAACTAAAGAAGGCCCAAATTAATAGAACATGACCCAAGGAAAATTATGTAAACCAAATGAAGATCATAAGTGTTTTTCGTATCCCTGTATAAGTTAATTTCATAATAAGCTGAATTAGTTTAAACTAATCCAGAACCGAATAAGCAAATTTAATGACAAGCTAGATAAAAAATTGTTCAAGCTAAAACTATGATTTCAAAAGCTTAACGAAACAACTAAAATCCACCATCAACTAAGCTCAAACGAAAGAAATGATTCTAAAACTAACAACTAATAGTAAAAATAAGCTAACATATTTCTAGGAAGCTTTAATCAACTAATAAGCAAGAAACGAAACGGATTGGTTGTAACGAATAAACTAATTAGTTTTTTTTAAACCGTGAACATAAGTCGAAATTTAAGCTACTACTAGATCTCAAGTGTCTTGGAAGAAATAAGCTCAATAAGTAAACTTATTACAGATCCTCATTGACTTTTCATAGATCTAAAATGTTTTGATTCCAACAACTTATTAACAAGCTAATTCTTGGGTTATTTTTGGTATCATTTGGTTAAAAACTCATTTGAGATGAAAACTATGAAATGAAAAAGCCTAAATGCGGCTTATCAAATCTAGATCCATAATCAATAAGCTTCAGACGAAATGAATCCAGAAAATGAACTATGAACAACTTATTCAATAAGCTTCACGAAATCAAAGAGAAACGAACTATTTAAACGAAAAATAGGAAAAACGAGACCTTCAATAAGCATCAAACAATCTTTATTATATCATATTAATAAGCTTGTGATAAAAACTTAGTACAATAAGCAGTAAAATTGAAATAAGCTATTACAAAATTAAAATAAGCTAAAAAGAACAAAAGCTAAACTAAGGAAAAAAAACTAAAAAACTAGCTACTAAAATGTGAGAGAGCGTGTGAATATATATCCAAGCTAAAGGGTCACTTTTGTAAATTTATCCCATCATTGAACAATAGAGTAGCCAATCATTTGCTTCATTTCTCGTACACACGGATCGCCACATTAGTAAATTAAGATCCAGCCGCTTGAATTGTGCCACGCGTCTCTTTTTTTGTTGCTTAAATCGAAAGCTAGATTTCGACCGTTGGATCTTACATTGCAAATTGAAATGAAAATTGAGATGTAAACTTTTGATCCGCCACGTGTTGTCATATCATTCGTTCTCCCAATAGATAGTGGAATGGCACATGAGAGGTTGTGAATTAATTCCTGGGCACGTGAGCTTCTATTTCTCAATATCAACTTTGTTTCACTTCTTTAATAATAAATCAAGTTTTCTTATGGGCTTGTTGTTGGACTTAAGATAGTATGGGCTGGCCCGGCCCATAAAATGGGTTACGGGCTGGCCCAATAAAATCCGAGGGCACCGCTGGACTTGTATTCTCGCGCTCTTTCCGATCCCATGCTCGGTTTTGTCTTTATTATTGTCCTTTTCTTTAATATCCGTACCTGCATATACATAAACACAAAACAAGCATATATTTGCCATTTTTGTTATGTTTTTGGTCTTTTGGGTTCGTTTTACAAGGTAAAAAGTATGTATAAAATAGCGAATATCACCAAGTTACACCCAAAAGCTGATATTGGTATTTTCATTGCCTACGCACCCACAAAGAAAGCATTTCAAATTTACAACTGACGTACCAAATGAATCATTGAGACAATTCATGTAGATTTTGATGAGCTGACAGCAATGGCTTCTAAACATAGTAATTTAGAACCCACACTTCATGAAATGACTCCTACAACAATCAGTTTAGGATTCATGCCAAACCCTCCTCCTTCAACACCGTTTGTACCACCTTCAAGAACTGATTGGGATCTTTTGTTTCAACTACTATTTGATGAATTACTCAACCCTCCATCAAGTGTTGATCAACCAGCCCCTAAAGTAATTGCTCCAATTGTTGAAGCAGTCGCTCCAGAACCCGCTGATTCAACCGGTTCACCTTCCTCAACAACTGTGGACCAAGATGCACCATCTGCTAGTAACTCACAAACATTACCTGAAACATAATCACCAGTCATTTCTAACGATGTTGAAGAAGAGAATCATGACTTAGATGTTGCACGCATGAATAACAATCCATTCTTTGGCATTCCAATTCCAAAAAATGATTCTGAAGCATCTTCTTTTTCGAACGTTATTTCCGCTGTTGTGCACACTGCTGCTCCTAACTCAGAACATGTTAACAAATAGACTAAGGATCATCATTTAGACAACATCATTGGTGAACTCGAAAGACCTGTTTCCACAAGACTCTAAATCCATGAATAAGCTTTATTTTGTTACTACGATGCTTTCCTCACATCAGTTAAACCAAAGACTTATAAAGACACATTAACTCAATCATGTTGGATTGAAGCAATGCAAGAGGAACTAAATAAATTTGAACATCTTAAAGTCTGGGAACTTGTTCCTCGTCCAGATAAAGTGATGGTCATTACTTTAAAATGGATCTACAAGGTGAAACTTGATAAATTAGGAGGAATTCTGAAGAACAAGGCTCGATTAGTTACACGTGGTTACCGTTAAGAAGAGGGAATTGATTTTGAAGAATATTTTGCTCCAGTAGCTAGACTTGATGTTATTCGAATATTCCTCGCATTTACTGCTTACATGAATATGACAGTCTACCAATTTGATGTAAAAATGGAATTCTTGAATGGAAATCTGCGCGAAGAAGTTTATGTTAGCCAACCAGACGGGTTTGTGGATCAAGACAATCTGAATCATGTGTACAAGCTTAAAAAGGCTCTTTATGGGTTGAGACAAGCTCCTCGCGCATGGTACGATCTATTGTCGAAGTTTCTACTCTCTCATGAATTCTATGAAGGAACCGTGGATCCCACATTGTTCATCAGAAGACAAGGCAAAGATATTCTCCTGGTACAAATCTATGTTGATGATATAATCTTTGCGTCTACTACACCTGAACCATGTGACCAATTTTCAAAAATAATGTGTTCAATGTTTAAGATGTTAATGATGGGCAAAATCTCATTCTTTCTTGGACTAGAAATTTATCAAAGTCCCAGAGGCATCTTTCTTAATCAGTCAAAATATGCTCTTGAATCTTTGAAAAAATATGGTATGGAATCTAGTGACCCCGTAGATACTCCCATGGTGGAGAAATCCAAACTGGATGAAGATCAACAAGGGAAAGCCGTTGACCCTACACACTATCGTGGAATGGTTGGCACCCTTATGTATCTTACAGCCAAAAGACCAGACCTAACATTTGTCGTATGCATGTGTGCCCAGTATCAGGCAAAGCCTACCGAAAAGCACTTACATGCTGTAAAAAGAATATTTAAATACCTAAGAGGACCCGTTAATAGGGGAATCTGGTATCTAAAGGATTCTTCTATTGCACTAACAGCTTATGCAGACACTGATCATGTGGGTTGTCAAGATACTAGACGAAGTACATCTGGAAGTATGCAACTGTTAGGAGAAAGACTTGTAAGTTGGTCATCTAAGAGATAGAAAAGCGCTGCAATATCTAGTACAGAAGCTGAATACATTGCCTTATCCGGTTGTTATGCTCAAGTCTTATGGATGAGATCACAACTTACCGACTATGACCTTGGATTTAATAAAATTCCAATGTACTCTTATAATAAAAGCGATATTGTCTTATGCTGCAACAATGTTCAACACTCCCGATCAAAGCATATTGACATCAGATTCCACTTCATAAAAGAGCAAGTTGAGAACGGACTAGTAGAGCTTTACTTTGTTAATACGAAGTATTAGCTAGCGGACATCTTCACTAAAGCCCTTGGCAGAGAAATAATTGAATTTCTTATCAACAAGCTGGGAATGCGAAGTTTTACGCCAGAGACCATAAAACAATTGGCAGATGAAGCTAAAGAATAGTGGTTGTACCTATTCAAATATCATGTATATAATATGTATATATATTAAAAACCAGAAAAACCAAAAAGATTTTTCATTTTTCTAAAACCTTTATAAAAACAAAATGCAAAAATATAAAACCCTTAAGACCAAATAAAAAATTAATAAATAAGAAAAATATAAAAAAAAAGAGGTAATAATGGCATGTCTTCTGAAAATCAATAACATTTACGGTCTTAGAAATGTCATTTAATAATGATATGAGGCTGTAAATGAAGTTATAGCAGAAGTTCAAAAGTTTTCAAAACATGCCAAAAATGGCTTGCTATTATTTCAGATAGCAACCCGGTCATCATCTTAAAGGCAAGTATTTTAAAAAAGAAAACTTGACATCTCAACGGGAATTTATTTTCTAGGGCATGGTATAGTTATGACCATGCAAAGTCTTGTGATTACTTTGCATCACAACTCGTGCTTCCTATATTCAATAAGTGTACGTATCAATGCATTTATTTGTCAAAATAAGAGAAATCTTATTTTTATTGGTAAAAAGTTGTCTTCACAATGAATCTGTGTTTTTAGTAATCACAAAAAGATTTTCAAAGACAATTGGACCACTCAAACAATGACAATAGCTCTTTAAATAGAAAATGGGTCATCATTTAAGGGGGAGAATGTGTCATCAAATAATCTTTTAAAACGGTCTTTCAAAATAAGTCATAGAATAAACGGATAAAGTTTTTGATAATGACGGATCACAATTTCAAGGGGAGTTAATTTATATTAACTATAAGAGCTTTAGATGTCATTTGTTTAAAACTTTATGGACTTATTTGCAATTTGAGACTTAGTGAATTCAGGGTTTAAACTACATACGACAAATATTGCAAACACCTCATTATTGTAAAATACTTAGGAATGTTTGAAAATAATTACATAGTTTTAAAAGCCTTGAAGTTGATTCTCACAGGATAGATCTAAGCTTATTTATTCTTCAAACACGATCTCGAATATGTGTGCGTATAAGGTTTTGATGATTCTGAGGTGTCGAAACTAGCAAGGGGAAGGAGTAGATGTATACATGATAGAGTCCATGACCTTCTTTTAAGCTTGTCTTCATGGTTAGCTTCTTTTGATTTTAGGCCTTCTTTGTTTCTTTCGGGTGCACTATTTCAACCTCATGGGGAAAGAGACATCTCATCATCATTTAGTATGCATCATTTGAGTTCCTAGGGGGAAGTGTTGGGAGAATAATTATTTAAAATGCGAGAAGAGTTCTTTATGATTCAATTAATGTTTTACCCGACCGGTCAATCTCTAAGCTTATTTTTAAAGAGAGTAGAATTAGTTGACAAAAGAGGTACACATAGGTTTGATATGTATGATAATTCCTTAAGATAGTCAGTATTCTACAGAAAGAAATGAGTACATTTGGGACTTAGTTAACTTAGGTGTTATTATTTCGACTATTTAGAGGGAATAATTATGACATCCGAGACTTAGTTGACTTTGGTGTTTCAATTTATATCATCACTATCCTGAAGAGAGAAATGCGCTCATCCGGGACTTAATTGACTTTGGTGTTGTGGTATCAGTTTCTTGAAAGGATTAATTGTGTGCTTTAGATATCTGGGCTTTTGACATCAAGACTGCTTGAGGCGACTTGCAAGAAAGTTTTGAATATACTCAACAAAGGATTGCTGATTTAGGGGGAAGCTAAGACAACTTCTTAAGAGAGACTACAGGGAAGACCTGCGGCTGCTGCAAAAGAACCATATGATTCTATCATATGATGTTCTCATCATTCAGGTCAAACCTCGTACATAATAATCTTGTGAATATATAAATAAGTAGTATAGACTTATGGTGATAATAAGGAGTGCTCGAGTACAAAGTTTTCAATAATTTCTTAGTAAATTCAAAATCTTTCAAATTATTGTACTCAACACTGTCTTATAAACCCTTAAAATTGGGGGGGAGGGGCATTAAAATGTTCCTTATACGGCTTGTGCATAATCATAACATTTTTCTCCCACATTTTTTAACATATTTGAATCAATTGATATCCGAAATATCAAGAGATTTGAATTTTTTGATAAAGGGAGAAAATGTGATTAAAATATATGGCTAATTATGTAAACTTGTTTTGAACTCAAGTGTACGCTCACCTACATATGTGCTAAACTCTTTCGATTAAACGATGCACATATGAAAGGGGAGCAAATGGTTATGTGATGGAAAGTGCGGAAATACCAAAGACCGACCATTTATTTTACTAAATTAGAGTTATAAGGTGGTTAAGTTTAGGTATTCATTCCCATGATCCAGCCAGAACCGGAGGGATCTACCCAGGTATATTCCACTAGATAGTGTAGTAGTCCTTAGGTATGGAAAAAGGAGTAAAAGTGAGAATAAAGGAAAAGTGCCGACTGAGATGGAGCTAGTACTAGAACAAACCCAACAAGGTACTAGTTATGAAGTCTCGGTAAGCGCTGAAGGGGTTGAAGAATTAAAAAGAAAAGTTAAGATAAAGGGTGAAAAGAAAGAAGCCCTCCTTACACTTAGGCAGAAATCGGGTCAATACATCTATTGTTAAGAATCACAAAGATGATTGTTGACACTAAAGACTGCATCATGGACCCAGTGATGCAATGCACAACCCACCCTAGCCACTCAGAATCTCTCAAAAGATTTATGTTTCATTTATCATGGAGATTACATGTATTTCTATCAACTTTCTCACTCCGAGTTAGTTGGTATTAAAAAGGTGGCAGTCTGCTCCAGCCTTCGATCACTAAAACCAAAGTGCACTATTGAGGCTAGAGCCAAAAGAGATCATTTATAAATCTCACTAGGACATTAATCAAGTATATTTGTTGTTCGCACACTATGAAAATAAGTAATAACCTAAG
The DNA here is from genome assembly GCA_026074375.1 of Tanacetum coccineum. Taxonomy (NCBI): domain Eukaryota; kingdom Viridiplantae; phylum Streptophyta; class Magnoliopsida; order Asterales; family Asteraceae; genus Tanacetum; species Tanacetum coccineum. The sequence continues at coordinate 11,279 of BQNB010137658.1, forward strand.
AGTCCTACGTATTATCCTTGTGATTTTTCCAGAACATCAGAGTGATACTTTCACAATGACAATAGAAATCCTGCTTGAGCCAACATCAAACAAGCTCTTGGTAGGTGACTTATGCGATTCAAATGAATCAAACTTCTAACAACTAGAAAGAAACGATGGTGCGATTCTAAAATGAATCAAACTTGTTCCAGTAAATGAATTGACGGTTAATGATTAATTTTTGAAATGATTAACACACTCGATGTGTCACAAAACTACTTTAGCAAGTGATACGTCGATTGATTGTTAAATTGATTTCTCTATTCAATCGGTGAGACAGTAACTTACTGGTTCACTCTTATCGTGTTGTCTGCTTTGAGACATTCCGTTAATTAGAACATGCCGAGTACGATGAATCTAATACACACGTGTTAGAAAGATTCAATACTGCAAGCTAGAAATCCTGTCAAGGAGATTCTTCTTAAATTGAATCTACCTGATCACAGGTCGATCCTTACGGATTTGAAGGTTACTTCAACCAAACATGGGCGAATGACAAAGCCATATTCATCCCCCCGCTTTATTGCTAACTGTTTTAATGCATGATACTTAAAGATGGAGGTGAAGGTACCTGATTCCAGCTGTCTCAAAGATTCATAACCACATGCTCATACCAGACCGACAAATATAAAGACATTATGAAAGCTTAAGTACATGTTTCAAGACTTCCGCTACTCTATTACCGTACGTCCTTCTTAAAGTGACGAAGTGTTAAAGTTAAAGAACATCAAGAAAGATGCAATATTAAAGCTTTTCAAGTTGACAAATCAAGAAAGGTATGAGCATATCGGTCCAAAAGTTACAAGTTCACAAGATGGCAAAGTTTACAAGATGGCGAAAAGAGATTATGCTTGGTTGATGATCTTGGTATGTGCTATTTTACACATACCTTTTACCTTATTAAACAAGCTAAAAAGACCAAAAATGATCAAAAACATGATAAAAATGTATTGTATATGTTTGTTTTGTGATTTTTGTCTTGCAGGAACAGATATTTATCAAAAAGGACAAAATTGAAGCAAAAACGGACAAAGCCGAGCACGGGACTGAAAAGAGCGCGAAAATACCGAAGCCAAAGGCGTACCCATACTCTAGGGACTAACCCGAGCCCACTTAATGGGTCGGGTCAGCCCAAGATTAATAATTTATAAGCCTTAAAGTCTAATATTAAAACATAAGCCCAAATCCATATACCATTAATCCTAAAACCAATTTCATGGCCCAAATTATAACCATAAGCCCATAACCTTTTTACGCAGTCAAACTTATACCAAAACGGGTCAATGAGTCAAAAGAATGGGATTTACTGTTGATAGGTGTAAAATACACATATCCGTTTATACCTAAAATAGCCCAATTAAGCCCAAAACAGATTAAAAATGGCAAAGATATACTTGTTTTTGTGTTTTGTGTGTGCAGGTACGGATCTATCAAAAATCACAAGAAAATCGCCAAAAACGGGCAAACACGGACACGAGAAACGGAAGAGCACAAGAGAAGCCAAAAATTCAAAGCCAAAGCCAGAGGGTTAGATTTGTCAAATCAAGTACTCTCATTGGCTCACTTAAGCTAAGAGGATACGTGGCAGGAAGAAAAGAAAGTCAAACCCTAGTCAAACAAAGTCAACCATAAAAAGACAAAAACCCAAAAGTACCATTTCAGTCCCTCAAGATTTCCAAAAGTTACACAAATAGCCCTTGAAGTCTTAATGGGCCTTAAACCCTAAAAACCTTACCCGGATCTAAAATCTTAGCCCTAAAGCCCAAAACCCTAGCCCAATACCCTTTTTATAAAACCACAAGGACCATTTATGCCATTTATAAAAGTTCTTTTACACAATACTTGGGTTAAACAACCACAGGGACTAAAATTGCCATTACCCCAAAGTTTAAATCTTATTTACCCGTTTCAGTTAGAAAAGGCGCCAAGATGGGTTACTATTCACTCATCCCTACCAATTCACCACCCAGTGTAAAACAAAGGGTAATTCTAAATTGAAGGGTGGTTTAGACTATTCAAGTGATCACAAACATGATGGCAGGGTTAGATTTGTCAAATCAAGCACTCTCATTGGCTCACTTAAGCTAAGAGGATACGTGGCAGGAAGAAAAGCACAAGGGGATGTTGATTTTACTCTTAAAGCACTCACATAACAAAAACAATGTCACATCAAAGGATTGCCAGCTTGGCAATCCATGTGAGAGTGTAAAGTAATCTAACGGCTCAAAAGAGAGATCCAATGATTGAATATTTATACGGACAAGATCAAAAGGAGCGTGGGCAGCAAGGAAGGCCTAGAATGTTCAGCTTCAGGCTATAAATAGCCTCACTATCACACACACACATGACCTAGTTAGTAGCTTTTATTTTTAGCTTAATTTTAGTTTTATAGCTTATGTAATTTCTCTTCTCAGTTTTTGTAATTTACTTTAAAGTAATGTAAACAAGCTTTTATATTAATGAAACTCAGTTTTACTTTGTCATAAGTTCTCTTGTTTTTAACTCATAAACTCTGATTTTTTATAAATTGTTAAGCTAATGTTCATAAGCTCCTATAAGTTCTTATTAGCTCTTACTAGTCTATAAGCTAGTAATTGAGCTTAATCCTACCTTAATCATACTTATACCTAATAAATCAGTTAAATACCTTGTCTTATTTGGATTTTGGCTTATGGAAGGGGAGTCAATTGTGGAAGGACTCCCAAGGACCTTTACTGGCTTATTTTAAATAAGCCAGAGCTGTAGAATAGCTCTAAGAGCACCTTTGTGCCTTGTTAAGCTAGGCAAATAGTAAGTTCTCTTAAAATTTCTTTGTACTTTAATTTCTAGTTTAATAATTGCTTAAATACTTGTTTAGCTGAGCTTATTTGTAATCTATCTTGCTTATTAATCATGATTTACTATCTGTTTTTAGTTTTTATAGTGTAGGTTTTAGTAGTTCATAATTTGTCTTTAGAAATTATAAAAAAACCAAAAATAAAGTTAGAATAGTTATAGATCTTAAGTTTAGTTTAAGTGATTGTTGATTTATGATTATTAGGGGTAATATAGTTTAATCATGTTTGTAAGTCTTTGTATTAGTATTTAGTTGTATGGTCAATGAAGCTTTGTTAATCAGTTTTTAATTTATAAGCTTAAGTCAAAACTATCAAAGTTAAAGGAGTGTTTGGTTTAACACTTTTTGACCTTAAAAAGTCAAAGTGGTATAGTGTCCATTGCTTGAGATAGTTTAAGGATCATTTAAAATCAGTAGAGAAGTGATTTTTAGAAGTTGTTTGATAAAAGTGAAAAAAGTTAGAGCTTTATTTGATTGATTTTTACACCGGGAGGTCTCCTCTTTCATTAACTCGCTCAATTTGAATCCATGGCCTCCTACGTTGGATAGTGTTTATATTGTTCAAAAAACACTCAAAATAGAGGTGTATATTGCAGGTTATCTCTTAAGGATACCTGCACTTTTGTTTTTGCTCATAGTTAATTGCTTCCCGTTGATTAACATTGGTTAATACTGTTGGATTTTCAAATCAAGTTTAGGTTAGCTCAAATTAGATTTAGTTTTTAAAACTTTTCTAGCTTTTAGTCAACATATAACTTAATATAGTTTAGGACTTGTTTTTCATTTTCTAGTATAATTACCTAGGTACAATTGCTCTTAAAGTTTTCAAATTTTTTTAAAAAAGCCAAAAAAAACGTAGTTTCTGTCTTTAGCTTTTAATTTTTAATTTCTAGCTTGGAGCAGTTGTTTTTTATAAGTTGAATCTATAGTCTATAAGCTGTTAATCTAGTTTCCAAAAGCTCAGGTTCATTAATAGCTTATAACTCATAATAGCTTAACTTGATTTTGTGCCTTTAGCTTTTATTTCTGAGTTGCAGGTTTAATCCTAGAATTCAGTTAGGTTTAAGTATTAGTTAGGATTCTAGCTTGTTAAAACTAGTTAGTTCTAATCTTAAGGTTTCTTAATCAGCTTCTAGTTTGTAATTTGAGCTTATATTGAACCTTGTGCAAGCTATTAAGTGACAATAAGCTAAAGAAGGCTCAAAAGCCAACTTATTGTAGTCAGAATCTTTGTGAGCTTTTTGAGTGCTTAAATTTCATTTTCAGCTTATGCTTGTTTTATAAAAAAATGTTTAAATTTGTGTGCTTAATAAATCTGTGCTTTTAGTTTTGAGAAATAAAAAAAATAGCAAAAAGGGGTTGCCAGACCTCGAACCCAAGACCTCTTTCTTATAAACCATACATTTTACCATTGTGCTTCAATAGCTCATCTGTGAGCTATTGAACACACAATCCCTTTAACCCTTGTTTGGGCCTTAAGCCCATAAGTTACTTCGCAGCTTAAACAGCTTATTCAAGGGCTTATTCGTTTAGATTTTCTCTTGGTTTTCTTATTTTTATTTTTTCTTATTTTTCTTTTGTATCTGCTAGGTTTTAGGATTTTATCTGAATTTTTCATAATTTTCTAGTAAGTATTTTATTTTTAATCATTTTTCTTAAGTTTTTACTTTCGAAAATTCATAAAAAATAGAAAAAGTTTCAGAAAATTACAAAAAAAATTGTTTGTTTTTAGCTTTATAAAAATTACTTTTAGTTTTACATTAACAAAAATCATCTTCACCCTTTTTAGATTTTTATTTTCATTTTTGAGCTTTTATTCTTAATTTTAAAAATAGGATTTTAATTTTAAAAATAGTTAAAAATAGTTTTCTGAGTTTTTATGTTATTTTAGACTTTTCTAAGGTTAAAAATCATTTTTCTAATTTTTTAGGACTTAATTTGCTATTTTCAGGATTTAATTAGATTAAATTAGTTTTTAATTCATAATAAAATAAAAAATAATCAAAAAAATATTTTTCTTTTTCCTAAAATTTTCTTTTGTCCTACTTTAGGTTTAGAAATTTAGTTTGAAATTATAAAGTTTAATTTTATCTTGTTGGCTTAATTGTCGCGTTTTATTTGTTTCCCGTTAATTGCTTAAGTGTTTAATTGCTTTTAATTGTTCATTTTAATTGTTGCTTTATTTAGTAGTTATAGATAATCAAAATATTTTTCTCTCATTCAATTCATATTCGAGCTAAAACGTGGTTTCAATTCACAAGTTGTTGGGGAACGACGGATGATCATACTTCCCGGTTAAATATACGTATTATATATTATATATATCTTTTAGAGTGAGCTTTTCTTAAGGGAGACTTTAGGAAAGTTCTTAATTGCTCTTTTAGAAATATTATTAGTATATTTTATGTATATAAAACTACCATCAAGTTTTTGGCAACGTCTGCGGAGGACTAAATGTAGTTTTTAAAGATTCGTCGTTTAAGTTTTTTGTTGAGTTTGGTTTGAAGATCCTTTCGTCCTCGAAAGTTTCATTTTTGTTAAATATTTCAAAAATAAAAAAAAATAAAAAAAAAGTAAAAAATACTTTTCTTTTCTTTTTACTATAGTTATCATAAAAAAAATCAAAAATAAAAAAAATTATCCTTTAAAAAAAATACACAAAGTTGTAATATGAACACAACATATAATAACTTCAATTGATGGTATTATAATAAATAATTTTCGGTGATCTTGAAAAGTCCCAAATCGAACCAAAGATTCATAAACTTGCCATTTGTGTCACTTACAAAATACGGCTCACCTTAAGAAGAAATTTTTAAGAGCTACCGTGAAGTAAGTCGATTATTTGGTTTTAAGTTGTCTTCCGTGTATCCGTTTAAAATAGATTGTTATTAAAAAAAAAATCAAAAATTCAAAAATACAAAAAAAAATTAGTGTAATTTTTTTTGCTTTTTAATTTATTTATTTTTAGTGCATGCGCACTCGTTCTCAAATTTGGCAGTTTTTGTCTGTTTTTGGTCATTTAAGCTCGTTTTTAGAGGTAAAAGACATGTGTAATTAAGCACTTATCACGTACCATGGCTCAAATGCTACAAGCTCCGATCGAGGGTTACGAAGATGCAATTGTTGTTCCACCGATAAATACAAACAATTTTGAACTCAAACAAACTTTGATTAATCTTGTTCAAAGTAATAAATTTACGGGTAGGCAAGACCCTCATAATCATCTCCGATTTTTCAACAAGGTTACTTCTACGTTTAGACATCCGGACGTTCCGAATACGTCGATTAAGCTTTTGTTTTTTCCTTTTTCTCTCGAGGGTGAAGCCCGGATTTGGCTTGATAAAGAACCCCCTAGATCGATTCTAACGTGGGATGATCTTGTCTCGAAATTCATAAACCAATTCTTTCCACCTTCGAAAACAACTTACCTACTTTTTACCAAAAACCAAACGAAACCTTCAACGAAGCATGGGAACGTTTTAAAGGACTTCTTCGTCAATGTCCTCATCATGGTTTCTCGAAATTACACCAACTTGATACGTTTTATAATTCCTTGAATACCAATGATACTATTCAAAGTGAAAAATGAATTTCAGTTAAAAAAAAAGAAAAGGGCGCGAAGAAATGTTACTATTCATCGTCCCTTCCAAGAGTTTAC
>BQNB010137659.1:0-13657 GCA_026074375.1 Tanacetum coccineum
TTTCTCAATTTCGCAAAAGTGACGAATTTTGCGATTTTTATGGGTATTTTGGCTAAAAAGTTGGGTATTTTGTGAAGTGAAGTTGTAAAATTGGGTATTTTTGTGATTTTCCCTACAAATAATTATAGGGCTAATAACTTAAAAAGTCATCTAACTTGACATTTTTTGTCTTTGTGTGTAGCCATCTTTTTTCTTTCCTATTATGTCATCAAACTTTCAAAAGTCGATCATTGTGTGTATTTTGTGACCATTTTACCCATACATTTTCCAAATTTCGAAGGGTAAAATGGTCATTTTACATGACAAAATAGTCACAAAATACACACAATGATCGACTTTTGAAAGTTTGATGACAAAATAGGAAAAAATAAAGATAGCTACATACAAAGACAAAAAGTGTCAAGTTAGATGACTTTTTAAGTCACTAGCCCAATCTTTTATATAATAAAAGAATTACATCATTTCGGAGTTTTCCATCAAATTGAATCATATGAATTTAAAAATTAGACCAATCAGAACGCTTGATTTTGCCACGTAGGCAAAATCTTGCGATCTGATTGGTCAATAAAAAGTCAAAATTAAATCGATTTGGTCAAAATTAAAAATTTGTGGTGGAGAAATATGACGAGAAAAAAAACACATAAAAATATATGTGTCAAATTTGTGAAGAAAAAAACTTGAAAAAAGTGGAGGTAATTAATAAAAATTTAGTGATTTTTAATTTTAAATAAATTATATGGAGTTAAGTGTAAATTTATAAATTTACATGCTTTATTATAACTTTAAAAAATAAACAAATAACTCCTTAAACTTTATACCTGTAGACTTTATATTTTAAAATATTACAAACGTAAACAATTTTTTACTTCAAAACAAAGATTTAACAGTATCTAATCACATCACAAATTTACCCGAAGACTTTTTGTTGATTTTTCATTGTCGGTCTGAAATTATGTTGTACAACCAAATAGAAAAACACCGAAGCACATAAAATATCATAAATTAATAAAATAAGTTTTCCAGCTATTCATTGATGTGTTTGGAAGAATTGCATTTTTTTTCTTTTTGTTTAATACGTACTAAAATTCTAACATTTAAATTTCTCAAAAAGTCTTTATTCCATTGACATGTATGTATGCCTATAAATCATATATAACAATCTAGGCTACTTTTAAATCTTAAAAAAGCGTTGGTGACGGAAAAATGGGTAAAACTGTAACATCCGGCAATTTTCGAAACTTTAAATGTCTATGTTACCTTTTGATATTTTGGGTCCGGTTTGAATTTTTTTTAACATTTGGACTTTTTACCGTCGCATAAAAACAATTGCCGCGTAGCCTGTAAATTTCAAAACATATTTAAATAATAAATCATAATTATTATTATTTATCTCTCATTTATAAGCTAAACATTTGCTCGGTTCCTGAGACTTTCAAATTACATGTGAAGGGGTACACTATTGAAGAATATAACAATAGTGTTACTTTCTAATACTATTTGCTATCATTTCTATTCCTAGTACTATTTGAGAATATATACTATTCCTAATACTATTCATAATACTATTCCTAATACTATTCCTAGCACTATTTGAGAATATATACTATTCCTAAAAAGAGTAGTTTATTGGAATAGATTCGTCGGCTCACAATGTCGAGTTAAGTAACAGGTAAATCAAAAGAAAAAAAATAGTATTATCCTCAGCTCATAATAATATAGCTAGAGAAAAAATCTATTCTCTTCATATGATTTTGATAATACTCTATAACATAACTTATAAAACAAAATAAAAATAAAAATCATACATGTATTTAAAAAAAACATAATGTCTCACGGGCATTAAAACTAGTTCCATTTGACCGCATTTACAAAATTTTAGTATTTCTTACGAGAATTACCATTATGAATCAAATTTCATTAGGATCTGGTGACACTGTAATACATTTTTTAGAACGTAGATCACATACATACCTCACAAATATTATGGCTCCACAATATAAGCCCAAACAATAGCGTTAGTAAATACACTTGCTCTTTTTATTGTTGGTGATTTTAGTGTCATCGACGATCATTTAGGTAATGGTGATTTACTAGAGACCAATGAGGTTTCATGTTCAGCTCGGATACGAGTTAGGAAAGTGTGGAGTGCACACTCGTTGAGTTAACATGAAATCTATCTAGACAGGAGACTAGAGTTTACGCCGTAAACTATATGTTTACGCCGTAATCTCTTGTGGGGTAATGGACTAGGCTTTGGGATAGTTTACGCCGTAACCTATACGTTTAGGTTACGCCATAATCTTTTAACAGAATCAAAGACTTGGTTGTTTACGCCGTAACGGATTATGTTATGTCGTAATCAGTTTAACTTGTATAGACATTACGCCGTAACAGAGAAGGTTACGCTGTAACAAGCACCGTAACAGAAAAGGTTACGCCGTAAAGTCTATGTTAGACAGTTGGTAAAATTCAGTTTTAACCAACTTTAAGTGTCCAAAACTGTTAAATTTCCTGTCATAATATTCAATGAAAACACGTTGGTCTATTAGAAACTAAATAGCGACAACGAAAATCTTATCATTCCTTCATTTTTTTAATATTGTGTTTCTTGTGCCTAGAACACAAATTGTCATTCTCTTTGTATTATCCCGATTAAGATTTCGTGCAACCCAGGCATCTTATAGGGTCGAAATACTTAATACGGAAAATGAACTCAACACGATACAACAGAGATGATCGCAGGATTATCACAAGACACACCTTATTTCAACAAACGTAAAAAGAATTTGGTTGTGATCATGACTGGAAATACTGAAGATATGACAAATGAATTTTGGAAACTAGACAATTTGTTGGAGGGGCCATGACTTTAGGCGATGCAGAAGAAAGATGCTTTTTTTTGTTGACGACGTTGAAGTGTTTTATGTGTTGCAACACCGATGCCGGAATTGATTGAAAGATGCAACAGTGGAAGCAATCAAGATAAGGGCAAAAATGTGAGAATTATGACTACAAATGCAGGGGTCCACATATTTGAATGTATGTCTGGTCTCTCTTATGATGTATATACGAAATGTTGAATCGGCTAAGGAGTTATGAGATTCACTCGAATCCAAGTACATGGCAGAGGATGCTTCGAGTAAGAAGTTCCTGGTAAGTAATTTTAATAATTACAAAATGGTCGATTCTAGGCCTGTCATGGAACAATTTAATGAACTCCTTATGATCCTTGGATAATACACACAACATGGCTTGAAATGGATAATCCATTCATGTTTCTAGTGAAATTGATAATTTGTATCTCCTTCCTGGAAGGATTTTTAAAACCCACTTTGAAACATGGTAAAGACGATGTTGTCCTTTGTCCACTTGGTAGTTACTTCGTCGTAGAGGATTCTCTTAGGGCGCAGGAAAGTGACTATGGGGGGGGGGGGGGGGGCAATGGTAAAGAAGTTGGTGTGATCCCTCTGTTAACAGACAAAAGAGGGCAATGAACAAACATCACAAACAAAACAAAGGTAAAAAACGGTCCAATGAGAACAACAGTGGTTCTAGTTCCAACAAGAAACCAAAGTTGGAATGTTAGAAGTGTGGCAAGACTGGTCACTTCAAAAGGGATTGTCGTAGTGGTAAAAAGAACAACGCAAATGCTGGTGGTTCGAAAAAAGGGTTTAAGGTCCAATCCCAAGGCCAAGGTCAGAATTTTACTGCTCTGTTGAGTAACGATATTTATTATATATATTGTGTTTCACTAATTCTCTGAATGCATTTGTAACTGTGCAGATTGATGAATTTGCGTGTGGATAGGATGTCTGGTGCCACAACTCATGTTTGTAAAGATCGTTGCTGGTTTAAGACATACGAACCGATAGAAGACGGATCTGTACTTCACATGGGTGATGATCATTTCGATCCTATTCATGGCAAAGGAAGCGTGGCATTAGAATTTAGTTCTAGAAAAACTATTACTTTGTTTAATGTGTTGTATGTACCTAAACTTCGTAAGAATTTAGTTTTTGGTCCTATGTTGAATAAGTGTGGATACAAACAGGTGTATGAATTCGATAAGTATATCTTATCAAAGTTTTAAGTGTTTGTAGGATTTGGATATTATAACAATGGTATGTTTATGTTGAACTTGAATATAGTTCTAGAAGATTTAGATTTTGTTTATATGTCTTTCTTTCACTATGTTGTTAAATCCTTATTATGGCATGCTCGGTTAGACATGTCCTATAAAAAGAATGCTTGAAATGTCTAAAGATGATTTAATTCCTAGCTATTGATGAATCCAAAAAAATGTACTACTATGTATGGTTAACAAAAATCAATAGGAAACCATTTTAAAAGTAAATACGAAGGAAATCTATGCATAACTTGAAAATAAATACATAGTGATTTAGTGTGATTTTCATGCTACACCATCTTTGGGCAATAAGAAGTATGTCCATAACTATTAATAGATGATCCTCTAGGTTTTCTATGTTTACTTCTAACATGCTAAGATGAAGCCTTGAGTAAAATTTAGAATTTATAAAACAGAAGTTGAATTGCAACAAAATGACTTAATTAAGACCTCACGCACAGATAGATGTGGTGAATGTTATGATCCTGTTTTTTCCCAATCTGTAAGAATCATTCATGAAACTACATCTCCTTACACACCACAGCAGAATGGTGTGGCTAAAAGGAAAAATAAAGCTCTTAAAAAATTGTTAATTCCATGTTGTATCTTACTTAGGCTCAGTAAGAGGGTTTTGTGGAGAAGCCTGTTAACGGCATTGCTATTTATTGTAATAGGGTTCCTAATTAAAAGTAACAAGACTACCTCATATTAACTTTGGTATAAAAGAAACGACCCAACTGTCATATTTGCGAGTTTGGGGATTGTCGGGCCGTAGTAAGTCGCTACCGGACCCGAACAGGAAAACATTGGGTGAAGAAGGGTTTATGATGCATCTTTGTTGGATATGCTGAGCATTCCAAGGCATATAGGTTTTATGTTATTGAACCTAATGAATCTGTTTCTATTAAATCAATTATAGAATCAAGAGATGTAGTATTTGATGAGAACCGTTTCTCTTCAATACCCAAACCAAAGGATGTTATACCAAATTCGGTTGAATCTCAAAGGGATGATCATTCTGATGATGTACCAAGTGAGGTTCCTGAACCCTCGTAAACTGCAAAAGAGTTAGGAAAGCAAAATCATATGGATTCAGACTTTCACTATATTTAGTGTGAAAAGGATCGAGAGAACAAGTTGTATCATAATACTCTTACTGGCTATAGCATAGAAGGAGGATTATAACACCCCCATTTTTTACAAATAGCAGTGGAAGCAATCTAGGTATTATTTTATATTACATGACAGTCAAATCATAGAACATGACTCAACATAGACGTTTTAAAAATAAGTTATCAATCATTATTTCATCAGAGTTTTTTACCAAACAGAGGTTCCAAAATTTACATGAAAACAAAAAGTTTTTGAATGATAACAGTTTTATCCATCTTCAAGACCGGCCCACCTGTGCCATAAGTTGCTCATTACCGGAGATAAACATGCTAAAATGGTCAACACAATGTTGAGTGAATTCCATAAGGTTTTATGGAAACAATGATGAATACAATTCATCAAAATAGTGGGTTACGATAGATTAAAACACCCATAAGTGTAATAATTGCAATGAGTACAATTATTAATGGAAAACAGTAATATGCCACCTAACGCATGACACTGAGACCCTTGATGATAATCAATAAACACAAGTAAGTTACCCCAACGGTGCCTTTGGCCAAACACCCGCAAGTGATTCAAAATGAAGTGCATTAGGTTTACCAGAAAGTATAGGTACACGCAACGGGGAGTTCAGACCCAAATAGATCTATTCACAGCAATCACGCTTACTCCGAAAAGTAATTAGTGGTTCATGATAGTGGGGTCTTAATGACAAAAGTAAGGACTTAGGAAATAAAATATTAGGAAGTCATAATTGGAAAAACACTTGCATTTCATGGTTAATTAGCATGTATCCCCCTCGCGGTTTTATGGAAATAATAGAGATTTAAAATGCGGAGGCTATAAACTCACCTTAACAGGGGAAATCTGATTGATGGCAAAAGTATATCAAGTGAAAGTAACAGCTACGTCACGCAACCTGGGGTAATATGTCAAGTCTTAGTGTGATGGTTTATGTTTCAAAACTTCATAAAGTTTAACGTATTACTTTGATTTAAATTAATTTATGGAAATACTGTATCACTTTTTGGGCCCTCATAATTCAGATGTCAGTAGTAAACGTTGAGAGCCAGGACACTTTAAAAGGTAACTCCAGCAAACTCCGTCAAATGTATACTCAAATGGAACTCCTCACATGAAGCTCCCTAGTAACGTGATACAATATAATTTTAAGTTTCTTCAAAAGTTATTCGATGATAAATTACGTTAAATATATAACGTAATTGATTTATAAAGCGTCGATCGATGATATAATGAAATAATGATCCGGGTCCTTAATAAAATCGAGTATTATAATATTCATATATAATTTATAAAATTTATTTAAATAATATTATAATTTTATATTTTTAAGTTTGCAAAAATGGCAATAAAATACCCTCGATATTAAAACTTTACAAGTTTTGTCCTTTATATATAAAGTATATATAATTTAAACCTTTAACTTTGAAACTTGGCAAAATAGGTCCTTATAGTTATAACTTTAGGAAAATGACATTTTCAGCCCCTCTAGTTATAAATTTCAGAAAGTTACGAATAACCCCATTCATGAAAACCTTTGCAAATCAAGCCAAAAAGCCATGCAAGCTTATTTTAGTGTTCCAAATAATATTTTCGAGGCTATAGCTATTATAATAAGCTAAAATAAGAGTTCTAAATTGAAACAAAATATGTAGAAAATAGGAATTTGTTAGCTAGAAAATTAAAAACGGGACCGTTTTTAGGATTTTAGTCAAACACACATGGGTATTGAGGATTTCCTAGTCTTAAACAAGAGTTTTAAATGATCTTAAGAGGTATTTACACATCTAAAATATTATAAAGTTATTGAAATCAAGATTATAAGCTTACTTGAGCTAAAATGGGTCGAAATGGGGTTTTTGGTTTCGTATGCCTAGTAACGACTTCAAGGGATTTTTCCTCTTGGTTCTTTGCTTCAATTCTGATCTTAGGGACCTTCTACTTCTTCCTTGGCTGAGCTAGAACTCCATTTGTGTTTGTGATGAAGGATATTGAGATGTGAATTTGAAGGGTTTGCTTTGGATACGTCATATATAGGGGTGAAAACCCTTTGTGCCCAAGTTTTCTTGGTGGCTAAGGGTCAAGGGTTGTAGGTAGATGACTAAGGAAGGGGCTATAGGTGTTCATGGAAGCCTAGGAGAGTAGTTAAGCAAAGGTGGTGAGGTGTATGTGGGTTCGGTTAGACAGTGTAACAAGAGGTGACAACAGCCAAACTTGGTGCCAAGGGAGGTGATGGAGGTGCTTGGTACCTTGCCTTATGACATTGGTATTTGATGTCATAAGGTGTGCTAGGATGCTTGCTTTAGTACTTGTTTAATAAATTGGTTAAAATGCAGGGAAAATGGTGACGGGTTGGTTTTTTAGGGTTTCGGGTTATGGGTTTTTTGGTCTTTAAAACGTGTATTAGGTTTAGGGATAAGGTAATTTAGGGTTTTTGGATTAAGATGAGAGTTTATGATTAAGTTTTAGAGTTTTCGGGATAAGATTTAGGAATATAGTTTTAGGTTTAAAATGAAATTAGGGTTATAGGTGTTCATTTAGGGTTTAGTTTTTAGATTAGGGTTTTATGTCACACCCCGCCAAGGCGGAAACATGAGGCGTAACATCATGGATATCATCACAACACAATGGTGTCAACAATAGAGAAACACTAAATGCATAACTAAGGAATAAAGACACAATGTGTCATGACAATACCGAAAACCAAAAGAACGACATCTTGTATTAATGAAAAAGGGTCTCACCAATACAAGAACAATATCCACGAACCAATAAAATCAAATAACATACGAAAAATCCATGCAACAAACCTCAAAACTCAGGAGCTGAACTCCAATGCAATCCTAGCGGTCTTCTAGCCACTTCCTTAACCAATATTCTCAATAGAAGCTCACCTGAAAATGATGCTTAAACACGTCAACACAATGGTTGGTGAGAGTCATAGGTTTAAGACACACATTATAAACCTTTCAAACCAATTACTGTGATTATCAAAACAATATAGGACAATTATGCAACATATGAACTTATGCTAACATGCAAACCAAATCACTATATCAAACCAACCATACATATACTGGGTAGGCGTACCCCTCCGATCCCACATACGTCACTTACGCACCTAAAAGTCTACCAGCTGAAGCTTATATTTAGGCCTAGACCCATACCAATTCACTGAGTTGATCAATCTCAAATTAACGATCCGTGAGATGATCAGCCCCACTATTAATGATCCTCAACACAACACAATATCATGCAACAACAAGCCATATGCAGTCACATAATGTCCACACGCAATCAAAACACATAATCACAACAATTTAAAACATTTCTAAAACACTTAGCATCATTTCCATCAAAATTTAAAATATTAAAAACATGGACTATGAAACTCACCTAATGCTTAGCTTCCCAAAAGAATCCAACAAAAGCTTCATAAACACTTCACTGATAATCTAAACAATTAAGCACACAATAAGCTACCATCAATTAGGCATTCAACCCAATATGATGTAACCTCAACTATGATGGATATCTAAGCTATCTACCATAGTTATATACTTGATTTTAACTCTTTTCCAACTCCCACATATGCCATTTACACTTCAATGCTACACTTTAAATTTTCTGATTTTGAGCAGAATTTTATACTCACTTACACGACCTAAACGTACCACTTAAACACTTCCACAATTCAAACTAAAATTCACCATGCTACATATATGTCCTATGAACCTCTCATAGCTCTCCCAAAGCTATTACCCTTTTACAAATACCTTTTAGAAATTCATTAATCCAAAGTGTTCAGAATTCATCCAGAATCTGACCCCCTAAAAGTATGGCACTAGCTGACCACTTTAGACCTCCTTACATACTTAGAAAAATTCAGGGGTCACACACAGTATATAAACTAACTTCCACGTGCTTTTAGCCTCTAACTAGATGTCTAAGTATTTTTAGAAATATCAAAACCAAAACTGAAATTCGTCACTGTTTTACACACTGATTTTGTAACGACCTTTTGACCCACTTACCGACCATAAAAACTCACGAGACCAACTTTTCTGGAAAGTAGACTCTCTGAGGTTATCTCCAGTATGTTGTAAATTGTTTATTTGATCTTTTATGAATGGGTTATGCTCGTTACAAAACTGCCTAAAATTCTGCAGTGAATTAAACAACTAATTCGGGCGATCTAGACCCTAACGCATGATCAAATCTCGTAACCAATTAAACTAATGATCAAACAATTATTATAACATTATAAACTTCCAGAAAAATCAAAGCCCTAATTTATAAACCCTAATCCATCAAGTTTAAATTACATTAATTGAAAATTAAATAACTAGAATTAAACAAAGATTAGAAAATACCTTAAAAGAAAACCCTAATTTTTTTTTCTTCTTTATGCATAGTTACTATTTAATTGAAAAAAAATTAAGTTATATATTATTATAGGATGAAATACTCTAATGTTAAGTTTGAGCATATTTTAATCATCATCATATTATCATATTTTTAATAAATTTTTAAATTTTGAAAAAAATAACGGAGTATTCTCTCTAAAACGTATTAGCAAACGAATGGAAATAGAAAAGAAAATATATAATATAAATTAAAAAAAAGAACCAAAGAAAGAAAAACAAAAAAAATAAATAAAGTAAAAAGCTAAAAGAAAAGAAATAAAAAGAAGGGAAGAAAAAAGTAAACACATTAAGCAGGTAAATAATACAACGGCTCTTCCCCAACCGTTTGGGTTAATAGGTTTCATCAGCCTCTGACTGCATCTGAACGAGAATAAAAAAACAAACGCCCTTATTGACCAAAAATGTTTGAACGCGTCTGAAACGATACAGATTAAGAGCTGGTTAAGATAATGTTTATAAAAACAAACACCACCAAACTTCCACGTGATTTATAGTCCTCAAACTAGAAGTGTCCTAAGTAATTTTAGAAAAAATGCAAAAGCCACAAAACTGAAATTCTTTCAACAGTTTTACACACTATTTTGTAACGACCCTTATTGAACCGCCACTCCCGACCATATAAAAACTCACTATACCAACTTTGCTGGAAAGTAGACTCCTAAGGTTACTCTCCCAGTATTTTGTAAATTGTTTTATTTGATAATTTATAATTAATTATTGACCGTTACAAAACTGTCTAATTTTCTGCAGTAAATTAAACAACTAAGTTCGGGCGATACTAGACCCTAACGCATGATTAAATCACGAACCAATTGAAGCCAATATGATCAAGACAATCATCATTCAAACTATAAACTCTAGAAAAAAATTAAAACCCTAATTTATAAACCCTAATTGTTTTCATGATTAAACCTAATCCACATGCTTAGATTAACAAGAATTAAAATAAAAATCTATAATTAAACAAAGAATTAGACAATACCCTGGTAAACCCAAAAAAAATTACTTCTCTTGTTTTTCGCTCTCTCCTCTGGATCGGGTCGAGCGGGAGGAGGGTTATGGGATTTATTTTGTATTTATAGGCCCCCAATTAATTATAGATAATATCTAATTAGAGTTTGTTTCCTTTTAAAACTTTTTTTTTCTTTTCTTTTTCCTTATCCTTTTTAAATTTGTTTTTACTATTCATCTATAAAAAAAATTATTTATTAATTACTTAATTATTTGCTTTACCTTAAGTTTTTATAAAAACCTAAGCTTATTTGCACATACTTTTTTGCTTAAACGCAATTTACTAGACTTTTAAAAATAATTAACTTTCCAAAAATACTTTTCATTTCACAAATTCACTTTCTAAAAATAGAAAGTCTTCCAAAAACTCTCATATTTTAACAAACTTCATTTTTTTTTTTCACAAATACACACTTCCATTTGATCCATCACCTAGACATCCACATATTAACCAAAACAATTCTCTCAAAATACCCAATCAATTTCATTATCACTATAAGTGATTAAAATGAAATTTCTCCATCAAATAACTCATTTCTCTTAACTTAACCTCTAAAACCTAAACTTATCTTAAATTACTAACACAAAAATACGTATACGTATAATTACTTACACAATTAACGCGAAACCGCTTCAATCACCGAAATCATTTCCTTGTCAACAAAAGTGAACGAAATGAACTTCACAAAATTTAACACAAATCCAATCTCAATGAGACGATCACGCTCAATGGATTGATTATCCAATCTCACATATCCCACACAAACACATATAAACACGTATAAACACATAACCATACATTGCAACAGATACATTTAGGTCAACACTACGGTCTGACCAACCTGCTCAAGTCATGGTTGTCACATTATAATGTCACTAATGACACATTAAAGATTAGTATTAAAATTGATGTTACAAACTTTCAATAATACAAATTTATAGTTATAAGTTTATCATAAACATTCAATTTTTACTAAGTTCAAATGAATAAAATTATGAAAATCTATATTATCATTGATATATTTTACGAAAATTCTAAGACATATTTATTATTTTAGAACTATCTTACCCAGAAAATGCGTAGAATTAGTTAATCAAATATTCTTGTGGAAAATATATAAGACCAAGCATAATAAAGGTGTCGACCGACTCAGTCGGGCCTTCCCCGACGCGTCCCTCTTACTATAGGTGATTAGACAATAAAATAACATATTATTAAATATCAAACACAACATATTAATCACCCATAATCGGATCCATGGAGTCATATGATTAATCAAAAAAATAACAACGGTTATTACCTTTGTAGCGTGATTGGTAGAATCAAATGATGACCTTATCCTATGCACGATCCACCCAAGAAACCAAGTGATCAAAGGAGATCACCTCTATGTTAGTCCATACTACACTTCAATGTATACCTCTTGGATGCTAGTCCTTAAACCCGTAACCATGGAATACCCTTTGAATAAGCAAGATTCAAAGTAATTGATCAAGAGAAACAAAAACCCTAGATGGGGGTTATGTTTGAGCAGTGTATATGAAGAGAGAAAGAAGGGGAGAGATTTTGGTTAGTTGTTATTATTTTGATGAGGAGTTATTCACATATATTTGACCAAAAAACTTAATCTTCTCCCCTCCTAAACCATCCATAAGGCCAACCCCTTAATAGGGCTTGATGGGCTTTCCATTTAATTTCCAAGTCCAATAAACTAAGACTATTACTTAGTTATTAGAGGCCCGATATAGATCTCGCATTACGTAGCTTATTTATATACTGTAAATACAATAATCACGATATATAAAGTGGTACCTCAGTGTATATGTGTGTGACCCCATAGGCTCACATGTCCGTCATTTGCTTCACATCCCTCCTGAAGATGGTCTCTATAACAGCCTTGTTCATGTCAGCGTTTAACCATATCAATGATTGACATTCCACACACACAAAACCTACTTGCATCTCAAGTCTAAGGATGAGAGACATAACCACTTCTGAGATTTACTATTGATGACGATCCATGTAGTGAATTCTTATAGGTTGGGTTAGTCTAATATTCATCCAATGAACAACATATGAGTTTGGCGGTATCATCCATTAATATTCATACTATATTAATATGACCAAAACACTCACATTTGCCTTGTTTCAATGATACTCCCGTATCATTAACTGACAATGGACGATTTAGAATAAATAAATTATTCATGGAATTAAACATGCAAATATAGAACACAGTTGTCTAAATGAAGACGGTCATACCAGGTATATCAATTCATTGCTTAATACAACTGCTTAACGTTCCATTATCCAAATACTTAAAACAGATATACATGAGACTAATAGCAGGTCGAAGTTCAATGTTCCTAGCATGATAAACATGTTTGGTACAAGACAACGACTTTGTGAAAAGTACCAGCTAAGTTGTCATCTGAGTGAACTTTGAGAATACTTAAAACTCACAACCAGTGAAGGTTTTGAATAATACGATGATTGTCATTTTGTATATATGTGTTCAAGTGCTAATACAATAATACTAGCATCGACACAATACATTGCATAGGTTGTTTAAAGCAAGCAAAACCACCTATTTAAGACAATCTTCTTAATAGATTTCTAAACTGTGAAGTATTCTTATTCTTTAATGAATAGTGCAACAATGCTTTCAATCAAGCATGTCTAGTCAGCAGTATTATTATTTATGATGAATTCCTGCTATGACTAGGATTGAAAATCATCTCAATCAAAATAAGCATTAGTGTATAAACTCAACACTAATCTCCTTATTAAAAATCCGTAAACGATGAACATGTCTTTAGTCCTTTGCGAGCCTTTTAGAATGTTCTTTGAATAGTAGTCTAATGACTTTTACTTAGTTACTATAGTTGTAGGTTCATCTTGCATTCATGCAAGTGCTACAATTAGTCTAATACATATCATAACATACATAATGAA
>BQNB010137660.1:0-17813 GCA_026074375.1 Tanacetum coccineum
AAAAGGGTCAAAGTCAAGTCAGACCCAAAAAGTCAAAGGGTAAAATAGTCATTTAAACGTCTGAAAATTACCGGTTGTTATACACCGTGTCCTTTGTCACCTCGGTTTCACGTTCCACTACTTTAAGAGGTGAAGAGGTAGTAGGAATCGTGGGTCCTTGATAAGCAACACCGCTTCAGGTGGTAATACCCTTCAAGTCTACCTTCGGGTTAGTAATGGTATTACTAGGGAGTGTCCCTGAACCAGAAGTAGAAGCGGTATTGGAATTCACAAACTTGGAAAGCATGTCCGTTAAATTAGTCATTTGATTTTGCAAATTTTGGTTTTGGTTCTGCATATTTCTCATCACTGCATCATTAGCTTTGACGTTGTTTTGAAAATCATCCTTCGATACACCTTGTGTTTGCGGAGCTGGAGCTTAGTAAGGTGGGGCTTGGTGAACTAGGGGTTGATTAATCGGAGGTCGATAAATTTGGCCTTGGTTGTAGGTATTTCCCCGGTTTTGGTTGTAACGGTTTTGGTTATTTCCTTGGTTTTGAACGGGAGGAAAACCGGGAGGTCGAATTTGATTAGCAATCGGGGCTCGGTAATTGGTATTTCCTTGATTGAAATTTGCAGCGGCTGCTTGGGAAACATATTCTTGAATATTGTCACGATAAACGTTGCCATCGGTGGCGGGACAATTTCGGTAAGAATGAGCACCTCCGCAAGTAACACAACTTTCCTCGATCGCTTTCACCGGAGCGGGAGCTTGGGTTTTTTTATCGAGAAGTAAGGCTTTCACCATATCTTTAAAATCGGCAACATCGGGAGAAATACCGGGGGTAGAAGAACTCGAACTCACTTTGGCAACAACCGGTTTGTTACGTGAATTACGAACTTTGGATTTGCTTTCGATGATTCTTAGGCAATCAGGGATTTTTATCCAAAGTTACCACCCCACGACGGAATTCAACGAATCTTGATCATTAAAGTTCAAAGCATTATAGAAAGTATCGAGTTGATGTAATTCCGGAAAAATCCCATTGTGTGGGCATGCAAGATGAAGATCATTGAATCTGGTCCCATGCCTCGTAGAAAGTTTTCATCAAATCGTTGTGAATCTCGTGATTTCATTTCGAAGATTGTGTTGTGGAAGGTGGGAAGATTTGTTGTTGAATTTCGAATCAAGATAATCCCATGTAAGAATTCGATCGAGGGGTTTCTCTTTTCAAGCCAAAATCGGGCGGCACCCTCGAGGGAATGGGAAATGCATAAGCTTTAGAGTACTCGGGACGTTTCAGGAAGGTACTTCACGTAGAAGTTGAGTCTTGTTGAATTATAGGATGTGAGCATGAGGGTCATTCTTTGTCATGTCCGAGAATTATTTGTTTTGAACGAGGGTGAAGCAAACCGTGCTTAGCTCAAGTGTCTGCGATGTTCTCGGGCACAAGATGGATCTCGTAACCCACGGTGGGTTGCTTAGAGCAATTGTGCCATAGTACAAGTATCGTCCATCGTAAACTACTGGAGATTTTGATTTTTAATTGGTTCAACAAGATTAAATGTTCAACAAAAGTCGGATTGACTTTGTTGTTGTGACGTTAGAATTACGAGATGGAGAACGAGTGCGCATACACTAAATTTAAAAAAGAAAATTTATACTAATTTTTTCTTTTGGGTTTTTTTTTGGTATTTCACAATGTATTCACAATAAATTTTAAATATCAGACAACGAGGATAAGACACTTAAACCTAATAAGCAACTTGTTTCTCGGTAAACTCTCTAAAAGAATAAAGGCACTAATGGTGTTTGTGATTAATTAATAAGGTAAGCCGTACCTCGCGAGGAACAAAAGGTAAGTTTTTTTTCTTTGGTTCGGGAACTTATTAATGGATAATACTTCAGTTGAAAGTTAAATAGGTTGGTGCTTCTTTTACCAATTGGTATAAAATGTAATTTTTATGGGTTATGTTTTTATTTATTTTTTTGTTTTTTTCTTTTTTATTTTTTATACAATTAAAGAAATAATCTTTTGTTTTTTTTTATTAAGAAAATAACAAAATAACATTCACACGGGAGGATCTTCAAACAAAAAATTTTAAACGCTTCAACAATTAATCCGTCTTCGGGCCCCTCTCTTCTGTCCCGTTCATGTACCAGCCCCCTGAGTCGCCTAGCCAGTTGCACCGGGGTACCCTGCTTTTCTTTCCTCGGGATCGTTCTATGGCTTACCAGATGATATACCCAGATACACATCTTCCCGGCAGCGGCGCCAAAAACTGATCAAGATTGACTCACACCTTTAAAATATATAATATATAAATATAAGATATACTTATAATATATATATAATATAAGGATAAGAATAAAAAAATCTCAATTATAGTAATCCGGGAGTATGATTCCCGGGTCGTTTCTCCAACGAGGAATGCAATTGAAAGTCGAGAGTCGTTTTGAGAATTGATGCTTGAATGGAACAAGATTTGATATTGGTCTGTTTCTAAAACTACGGGATAACTAAGCAAAAATCTTAAAAACACGCTTAGACCAAGACAATTTTAAATCTGTAAAAACGCAAAAGAGAATCCTAAACAAGGACCTAAATAACCCTAATGTATCATGAAATTAAGGTCCTAAGATGATCTCTGTTGTGGTTTTTATAAGTATTAATTAATGCTAAATTCTAGGACAGAAAACTGGACCAAAAACGGAGAGATGTTAAGATTAAACACTAAAAATATGAAATGATTCAATGTCTGTTCTGTTTCAAACAACTCAAAATTTTGCAATTTTTAACCCTACGGAAATCAATCTATTTTTCCCATGAAGTTCTAAAGTGTTAAAAGAGAATTTTCTAAAAATGAATTATATTTTTTGATTATGTGTTTCTAGTTTTATTGATTTTTTAAAGTTTTACAAATTAATTCACGAAAAATGTGTAAAACTTTAATCTAAAAATCCTAATAAATAAATTCTAAAAAATAGACTTATGATATGAAAGGATGCAAGAAAATGAGAAAGAATCCTAAATAGCTAAACTATAATAAGCTGGAAAATTCCAATTAAGCACTCGAATGTGCATATTTATCATTAAAACTCAAAAAAAAATGGTTTAAAGATTCTCGATTACGTGCAAAGTTGATCGTAAAGTCCCAAGGGCACGTTTGTGTTTGTCGCCGGCATTCTTGTTACGGGTGTGTGCGCTGTGAGGTTTATAATAAGGTTGATAATATGAGTTGAGGTCGGGGGTTCAAGTCTTGCTTCACCCCTGGACTTATCCTTGGTTTCACCCTTTTTTTTATTTTGCAAAAACCTAATTCAAGCAAAGTTGCGTAAAAAGCAGTTATAATAAGCTATTTTTGTGAAAACAACTTATCTAAAACTCTAATTCAATAAGCCTATTAAATGAGCTTAAAACGGACAGAAAGTACTTAAACTACTTTTTTTTACTTTTAAAAAACTTAATAAAGCTAAAAACTTAATAATAAGCTCTAAAACAAAGGAGTGAATAAGCTTTATTTAGGACTAAAAACTAACATAATAAGCTAATTTTAACTAGAACTAAGCAAGATAAGATAAGGATTTCAAAGAGCGCATTATAAGAAAACTTGCATACCAAACAGGCCAATAATGGCTAACTTAGAGCTTAATTTTTAAGCAACTTAATGGAACTCTTATGGCAAATTAGTTTATTCTACTTAAAGTTCGCTATATGCTACTAAAACTACCAACAAAGAATACATTTGAATTAAATTGAAACCACTGAAAAAGCTACCTGATTTTTTTTAAATATGTTTGTTTTTTAATGAACCAAGATGTTAAATACGCTAATAACCATAACTAAAATAAGCTATGAACTACTAAAATTAACTAATAAGCTATCTCTAAACAACAACTAAACAAAATACTCTTGATAGCTATAAGCTAGAAATCTCCAGTAATTAGCACTTTTGACAAAATCTGTTAACCCAGACCGTCCATAATGGGTAACTTTGAGCTTATTTTTTCAATAAAGCTAAAGGATCCTCTATGGCGACTTTTCGACTTTTTACACTAAAAAGAAGTTATCCGTAAAATACTACTTAAACGATATATTGAAAAACAGTTTTGCAAATTTTAATGAACAATGGAAAATTCTTTAATAAAACTTGGCCTTATGTAACTCAGTAGGAGCTTTTGTATGTTGTTTGATTTTCAAAGAGCAAAACATAGCTGATTTTGAGCTTAAAAACAGATATATACAAATAAGCTATTTCTAAAAACTACAGTTCAAAATATGGATCATTAACCTAAAAAACTACTGGTAAACTAAAAATCAAATCCTAAAAACTAAATTTACCCTCTGAAATCTAAGATTGAAAAAGGCCATTTTTCATTCTAAGCTACTGATGCAGTTTGCACAAAATTGACCCAAATCCATATGAAACTTGTGCAGGTTTAAAGACTTGTAATCTACATACGATTTATAAACTCTAAAAACTAAAAGACTAATGAGAGCATAATTACGTGAACTGTTAAATAGACAAGAGCTTAAAAATGTACTTTATCTCTACTGCACTTGATATACAGAAGCTATAATCATTACTCTTAAATATTAAATTAAACAGAATTAAGTATCAAAAGCTATTTAATCCTACTTTTATGTAAAACCTTATATGAGTGTTAAAATGAATTGTCAGGACCAAAATGCTTCCTCCTATACCTCCCCCCCACAATTTTTTTTTTTTTTTTTTTGCTTTTTTTTTTTTCCTTTTATTTTTTTTTCTCTTTTTTTGTTTTTTTTTTTTTTTTGTTTTTTCTATCTTTTTTTTTTTTTTTTTTTTTTTTTTTTTTTTTTTTTGATTTTCTCCATTGTTGCTTTTTTCTACTTTTTTTTTCTTATTTCTTATTCTCTTCTTTTTGTCCGCTTTTCTTTTTTTGTTTTTCTGTTTTTTTTTTTTTTTTTTTTTTTTCTTTTTATCTTTTTTTTTCTTTCTTTTTCTTTTATTTTTTCTTTTTTTTTTTTTTTTTCTTTCTATTTTTTTCATTTTTTTTTTTTTTGTTTATTATTTTTTTTTTTTTTTTTTGTTTTTTCTTTTTGTTTATTTTTTTTTTTTTCTTTTTTTTTATTATTTTTTTTTTCTTTTTTTTTTTGTTTATTTTTTTTTTTATCATCTTTTTTTTTTTTTTTTTTTCTTTTTTTTCCTTATTTTGTTTGTTTTTTTTTTTTCTTTGTCTTTTTTATTTTTTCTTTTGTTTTTTGTTTTATTTTTTTATTTATTTTTATTTTTCTGTTTTTTTTCGTTGTTTTTTTTTTTTTTTTTCTATTTTTTTTTTTATTGTTTTTTTTATTTTCAATTTCTTTTTTTTCTCTTTATTTTTCTTTTTTTTTTTTCTTCTTTGTGTTCTTATTTTTTTTCCTTTATTTTCTTTATGTTCTTTTTTTTTTTTCTTTCTTTATTTTTTTTTCCTTTTTTCTTTTTTTTTTTTTTTTTTTTTGCTTTTTTTCTCTTTTTTTTTTTTTTTTCTTTTTTTTTTAAATTTTTTTTTGTATTTTTTTGTGTCTTTTGTTTTGTTCTTCTTTTTTTTTTTTTTTTTTTTTTTTTTTTTATTATTTATTCCTTATTTTTTTTTTCTATTTTTTTTTCACTTTTATTATCTTTTTTTTTATTTTTTTTTTTTTTCTTTTCTGTTTTTTTTAAAAGCGGTACATAACTCGAGGGTTGTACTGATTGAGCCCAAACCACCCCTTTATTTTATCTTAAAAGTCATTTTAGCGTTATAAAATTGTGATTTAAATTTCACAAACTAGTGTTATACCAGATAGTAATAGCTAATGATAATCCTAATGAGAATAATTTAGCAAACTAATAAGCCAAAACAATAAGCTGAAGACTAAAAACTATATATTATTTGGTTTTTCAAATGTTTAAAGAACTATTATATGAAACTAGAGATTCTATTACTCACAATCATACATAATAATATATAGATTGAACTATATTGTAAGCATCTATAAGCTAATCTAAACAGGATTAAGCAATGATAGGCTCTGAAATTCAAAAATTAGGCTACAAAAACATGTAATTGGAGAGAACTTAAATTGTCGCTTTGCTGCTAAAACAAGGCTTATAAATTGCTCTTATGAGCGATCAAACTATGACACCAGATTTTCCTGGATAAACGTGTGGTGGAGTTCCTGGATGCACTTACCATTATTTGGTTTCCCTTCCTTTATTGGCTGTGGTAATTTGATTGGAGGGATTTTAGGAGGTCTTAATAAGATTTGTTAGCTTTTGAAAGCTTAAACTAAGTGAATCTTAGCTTATTCAGTCTTAAAATGACAGCTTATTTAGCTGACTAAGCGGCAGATTAAACTGATGTTTATAAGTTAAAAACCTCCTAACCTTCTTCTTCACTCTCTCCTCAATTACATTTTTCTATTTTTTATTTACGCTTATCTTTCTTCTCCTACCTTCCATGAATGCACAAGGAACTTAAATAAAAACAAATTTTATTTGATATAAGAGTAATGATATAAGTTGATTAAAACAAAATTACATTGATCTAAAAAAAATACAACAAGCTAAATGACTTCTAATAATGGAAATTACATTTAAATAAACTAGATTAAATTTTCTAGACATCTGTAAGCTAGACTAGTTAAGCAAATAAGATTCCTCTGTGATTGAAGTATGTCTTGTTATTTATAGGCTTGAGAGAAGACTTCTAAGTCTTGGATCCCACTCCTTTATTGTCTTGATCGCTTAAATCCTTGAATTCCTTGCCAATCATTAGACACCTTTGTAACCTTGGACTGTACAAATTGTGATCCACACGGATTGCCAAGCTGGCAAATCCAATAAGTTGGGATCCCTTTAGTGTTTTTTTTAGCCTTGATTTATGGTGCAAAAATTCTCATTTGCGTGTGTGTTTCCTCTTGAGAGGCCGGTGTCATTCCTTGTCATCAGTTGGTCAATGAAAGCCTTTGGTGCGTTTCGCTTGCATGCTGTGTAAGCATAGTACTCAGTATATCTTTGTTCCACGTCTGTTAAATTGACATTTTACCTTTGTTTTTTATGCAAGGTTAAACGGAGGGAGGATGATGTAAAAGAACAGATATTTTCCACCTTGATTTCGCTTTTATAGAGTTGTGTTTGACCGGGAATACGCGAATAGTTGACTTGGGCGTTTTATAAAAAAAGAAATGGGCTTGGTTATTATCATGGGCTGGTGTAAAGGATTTTGGGTTATAATTAGAAAAAGATAAACACGTTAGCTTTTTATATTAAAGGACTAAACGGTTGTTAGTCATAGAAGGCCCATTTTTGTTATATGTTAAACAATAGGGGCTGTTTTGGGGATTTAAGGGTTTTGTCTTTTAGTGGGTTGACCAAGGGTTGACCGAGGTTGACTTTGTTGACCTTTGCTAGAACATTTCCGGCTCTCTTGTGCATCTTCTTATACGTGTTACCGTGTTCGTGTTTGTCCGTTTGCTCGATTTTCGTTTGTGATTTTTGCATTATCTACTAACATGCATCAAGCACAACAAAATACACTCAATACAAGAATATTGTTTTGCCCTATTTAGTCATTTAAAGACTCATTTTTGGAATATAGAAAGGATATGTGATTTTCAGCTTATCAAAATTCCCCAAACTAAGTATGTATTGCCGTGTCTCGCTGCAATATTATTCTGCCCTAAATCAATCATACCTCTAAAACTTTTCCACCAAACTAATCTTTGAAGTGTAGCACAAAGTCTTTTGTGGGGAGAGTTAAGAATTCACAAGTTTAGAAAATTCACACACCTATTTTTCTATTTTTTATTCTATGTTTCCATTTTTTAGCAACTATACATAGAACTTTGACTTTTCGTATTCCTTACGTTTGGGATCGTAGAAAACAAGATGCATTTCGATTACGAGAATGCCCTCAAAAAAGGATAAAAATCATCGCTCGTCCGACTTTTTCACTCGCTCAATCTCAAGCTTTAAAACGATAATCACCGCGCGCTAAATAATCAGTGTAAATTGCTTAACTAGTGTACTCATATTTGTAATTTGTGAACTTTTAACTCCCGAATATTATTTTAT
Source organism: Tanacetum coccineum (assembly GCA_026074375.1). Classification (NCBI taxonomy): domain Eukaryota; kingdom Viridiplantae; phylum Streptophyta; class Magnoliopsida; order Asterales; family Asteraceae; genus Tanacetum; species Tanacetum coccineum. Next base: position 8,059 of record BQNB010137660.1, read on the forward strand.
CTTAGGTGTATGTGCTATTTTGAATTTTCACATGGGATCAACGTTTTTACAAAATTTTTATGTTTCGTTCCAACACGCGAATAAATAAGTTTGAAGGCAGAAGATCATCCTTGTAGCGGACTTTCGTCTCGGCCATCCCATCTTACGGCTATTGATCAGGCTTGTGACACCCCACAGAGACTAGTATCGGGACTCACGGACTTAGGTTTCAAAACTCTACAAGGTTTTTCGTATACAATAGCTTATTTTAGAAAACTTAAATTAGAAATAGTCATAGTTCAAAGATAATTTAAATTTAAACAATACACATAATCCCACATAACAATAAACAAATAACAAACATTCATGCCACTCCCCCCCCGCATCCCTTTATAAAACCATAAACACCAGAGTCCCAATCCTGTTTCCAATCTAGAGATCTATTTATTAACTTCACACTTATATTTTAAACATAAACATTGATTCAAATTGTAAACCTTGACGCCTTTTAGATCAGGCGCTGAAAACATCGGTCGGCGTAAGCCGACTAGATGCAGCTAAACTTTATCAGTTTCGGATTTATTCTTACTACGGGCTTTCTTTCCGAAGACTACCACATCGGTTGTGAGCCGGAAAGAGGCTAGTAAAATTTTATCATGCCCACAGTTTTTTTTATATTATATAGTATTTTTTATTTTTCATCATTTATTTTTTTTTAAAATTGAAAAATAGTGACTTTTTGAAAATTCAAGTATAAGTTTGAACTAGACTGAATTTTGTGTTGCTATATACTACATAAAAATTTGTTGGATTTTAGTTGTAATCTCAAGTGAATTATTCACGTTTTGATAGTCTGAGTTAAGAGCTTATGGTGAGAAAAAAAGCCACAATTACTAATGAGCCTTCTTAAAGATTTCAAATAATCCTTGTTTAGCATCTCCAACTCATACTTAACTGATAATTTGACGTTCTGTCACGCGAATTTTTCGCGAACGCTTAGCCTAAAAGTTATGGAACAAGCTAGAGCTCAACACGATCGATCGGGTCAAAATTTATTCTTATTCTACCTAGCAAGAAAGTCAAAATTGTGAGAAAATACTTATTTTATTTTTGAAAATTTTTATTTTTTTTAAAAAAATTTAAAATTTTTTGCGTGTGAAAAATCGGGGTACGTGAGAAGCAACGGGAATAAGGTAGGTAGATCATTTCGAAGATATACTACCCTCATAGCTAAAACCAAACATTGCTCCTCATTGTTTTCTTCAGGCTTTATGCAACCCCGTCATACTTGACTCAAAAATCTCGAATGCATAATCCGGCATGGAGAATGGTATCCCCAAAAGTCTCAAGCCGTTTATCAAGTATGCGAATAGATCGAAATGTTTAGTCGGAATAATACATTCTAGGATATCGGATTTTCCCAAACTAATGCAAGCAGAAAGGCTAGGAAGCTCGATGTGTGACCGGGACAAAACCCCGAACACGAGTAGTCTTCAGAAAATTTTGGGTCATTCTAAAAAAATCACACTGTGACAAACAACAATGAAATCGGAAGAGTACAAGCCTCCTGTCACCATCACTAATAGGAAATATTTAAAGAAGAAAAACAAAGAATAAGCATGGGTGTCCCCACGAAATGCCTTGTTTTAGGGTCATCACTAAGCTTGACCCAATCCCTGAATCATCTGTCCTTGGGGATGTTTGGAGATCCGGACTACCAATTTATGGTAGTCCACTCAAAGTAGTGCTTATTTCTATGACGTCTCCTGAACGTTTGGCCTGAGTTTTGAGATAACTCACGGTGCTTATGGAAGATTGGGTAACGTGACGGTTCGGACCAAGGGATTTGAATTGCTCGAGAAAATCTTCATCTCGATTAAGAGGTGGACTTGATGTCACCGAGTTGTAAATGCGGTTTTTGACTTTGAGTCATGGTTCCTTCTTTGTTTTCTCTTTATAGATCAAAGAGTTTTCATAGGCATGATCACGAAGTTCATTTAATTCATTGAGTTGAACTTTACGGTGATCACCCGCGGTCTCAAGGTCAAAGTTTGCATGCTTCAAGGCCCAGTAGGCTTTGTGATGTAGCTCGATCGGTAGATGACATGACCTTTGTACGTCACGTGCTTGTATGGGATACACTGGATGGATGTTTTCGTTAAGCACCGGTATGCGAAGGCCCAGCTGGCATCATCTAGTTTATCACACGACCAAGATGCACGGTTCTCGCCCACGGTCCTTTTAAGAATTCATTTCAAGCCACGATTGGATACCTCAACTTGCCCACTTGTTTGTGGGTGATACGCGGTGGAGAGACCGTTGATTAACTTCGTATTTAAGCATGACCTTTGCAAAATGGTCTATGTGTTTTAAAAGGGGTTCCGCGATCACTTGTGATTGCACGAGGGGCACCGAATGGGGCGAAGAGGATTTATGTAATTGTGCAACAACTCGGCGTCGTTGGTGGGGGAGCGTTTCGCTTTAACACATTTTGACAAAGCAGCTATCGACCGCCGCGAGTAGTATTTGTTCCCTCGTGAAGACGGGAACGGACGGCCCCATGAAAATCGATGCCCCTTACAAGTCAAAGATTTCGACAAACTTGGGTGGAATTTTTGAGGCATTTCATCTAAGTTGCGTGAAATTCATTCCTTGACGCTCGTCAAGTGTCACCATGGGGTGGGACCAAGTCAATGGCATCTTTGTAAAATTGTGGGCCACTCTCAATTATCCTTTGAGTCAAAAACCTTGTTTTTGGCGGTGTTAGTTGCGCACCTCGTAAAGTTCCCCGATGGGTCCACTATGGCAAGATGTGAGGGAAACATCGGTATTTATTACATTAGGTAACAGTTTGACAGATAAATCTCCCGAAGAGTGTTCAATATCGACTTTATCATCATCATTGTCCTTATCTGATTTTGAATCATTGGGATAAATTACGTTAAAAGGGAATAGATCAGTAAAGTTTAAAACATTTTGTTCCTCTTCATCACATTCGGACAATGACGTTTCATCTTTCAAATTAAATTCATCGATATGTTGACGACTTACAGTAGGTTCAGTTAAGAAATCAGATTTAGACATTAGAGCTTCATTTTAAACAATGGTTGGAAATTCATTCTCAAAATATTTAAAGAAGTCTAGATCATCAAAATAACTGACCTCGGGCTCGGGTGACGGAAACGAATGCATATTGACTTTTTCATTATCATTTTCCAAATCCGTTTTCAAATCTTTTCTAATCATGACAGATTGTTTTTGTAGGAAAACGAGTTTTTGTCAAATTATAAAATTACCGTGTATTCCTTCATTTCGGAAATCGTCGATACGAACTCTAAAGTCAATTTCATTGTTAAGAGAACTTACCGTGGGTTTACAAGAAAGTGTTTTTTTAGATGATATCTGGTCATTAAAAGCTATAGCTGAGAATTTGGTTTCAACAGATCTGAGGTCGTGAACGTCTTCATCATACCAGATCTTACCATACTTAGCAGTTTCCCAGTTAAACACCTTACCATGTTTTCGAGCCTATTCTTCTTCAAGCCTGATATACTCTTTCATAGTAATGTTGGGGTCGTCCATTTTAACCTGTAATAAATTTGCTAGGAAAGAAAACTGTCAAATAGCTTAATACGCTGTATTCAATAAACTGAATACGTCGTATTGATGATAGAGTTGAATATGCTGTATTGGTTTGGAAAAAAAAATATACGCCGTATCCAAGAAAATGAATACGCCGTATTGAGTATTCGACTAAGAAAGTTACAGTAGACTGTAACAATGCAGAAAACCACAAAAACACACAATATGCAAAAATATACAATGCAAAAATCAAACACACAAAACAAACACACAAATATGCAAATTAATCTAAACTAAACTAAACTAAAACACTAATAAATAAGAATTAAACTTCAGTCCTCGGCAGCGGCGCTAAAAACTTGTTGTGTCGTTGTGTAGGTGTTATTTATATATCAAGTTTTACTATTTATTTTATGCCGACTGTACCCTAAAAACAACACTTTAGCGGGCAGTGTACCCGGTCAAGATGTAGCTTTTTTGGTAAGTAGGGTGTCGATCACTAAGAGCGAGAGCGTTAATATCTAATCTATCAGTATTTTAGTTATCTAAGTTAAATCTAAAACTAATGCAAAGGGGGGTTTCAGCCTGAGAGACTGGCATGGTTTTGTGTATCTAACCTAAGGTTTTGATGACAAGTAAAGCAATAAACACACACAAGAAGACAAACAAACGATAGAGAAGCAGTCAAGAACTAATGCAAGGAAAATGTATCGACCATGAATAATCCGATAAAACGCAAGTTTGTTTATTTAGTTCAATGATTGTCTTATCTCGAAGGGCATATCATTCCTAGACTTAGGCGGTACTTCTTCCTAAGACCTAGACACACTAATCCTGACACAATTAGACGCATCCGCATAAAGCAAGCTCTTGTTGATTATAATCTATCTTAGGAGATTAATAATGGTGCTCTTACTAAACCCTAGCTCATGGAGACTTTACCCACTTACTGCTTAACTGCTCTTTATATACTAGTAGTCTACTGTCTGAGTCCTTACTAATTGATTAGAACATACTCATTGGTACCATGGTCACCTTATGGCTCAACTAAGCTCACAATCAAAGGGCAAAGATTGGTCAATATTTGTGATCCTATGATTCTAGATATATAAATTGCAATATGGAGAGCTATCCCAGACTCTTAGCCTATGCCCAAACAACACCGAAGTTGCAGCGCTTAAATATGTAGAACTAGACCCAGTTGAATGATAGGTCGCATACTTAAGCACGTAAACGAATATAAATTGATAAACATAAATAACAATCAACGATAAATAAGATTGAACATTCAAGATAAACAACCAAACGTTAGATCTCATAAACATGCTGATACCTAAAAGGTACAACCGATAGTCATTTAAACAATTACACAAACTTTCATATATAATGAATAAAATATAGAAAAGAAAACGCTTAACCGAACCTAAATAGTGTGCTAAACATTACAAGAGTTATCCTTTGGATCATGAGCTCTTTTTCTTCATGACCTTCTAGACACACGTTACTCTCTTTTGGTCGAACTTGTGGTTTAGGGAATCCGTTGCATACCTAAAACTGAGTTTTGGGGTCGTCAATATATAAGGTCTGAAACTATCGATAACCCGTATCGACAATGGGATACGGCGTATTGGTGATTTGCTTGGAGTAATGACGCAGTTTTGAGTAGTCTTCCAAAATATTTTATTACTATAATTTATAAATACGTTGTAATGATGTCTCAGTGTACGGCGTTAAGGGTCTCCCAATCATTTCCTGGTTATTTGTGAATGGTAGGCCACATATACTCCGTTAAATCTTCATAATGGAAACGGGCGTATTGAGGAAAAAACCAGTTGAATCATCTTCCATACCATAGTAATAAATACAAAAAGCGATATCGTTGATGGTGATGACGTTATTCTACAAAATACAATGCAATTGTCAATATTGATTATTCAAATTTTTGAAATACAATCGTTAGGTTTTTTTTTTTTATTTCCCCCACCCCCAAAAAGTACTGCGGGCCATAATTTTCTGTCAAGTTGTTATAGACTTTCACGAACTCTGCGTATATATCTCCAAAAATGGCGTGCCTATTACAACACTTCACCAAGTACTCCATAATGTACTTCGATTCTCAAATATGAACACGATTAAGTAACAAATGCTTTTGCAATAATTATACAAAAATGGTGGTTAATTACCATGGATAAAGATCTATAATATAAACAGTTTATTTGTTTAATCTAAGAAAATTACTGTTAAAGACTCATACTTTTCCGTCCTATGACATTAAGACATTGGAATAGGCACTCAAATGATGAATAACAACGTGATTTTCATCCATTGAAAGACAACATATGGCACCGGGATTCCATTAATGACACATATGTGTGATGAAATTGATAAGTTAAAATGGTAATTCCTGATTCATTAGATATGTCTAACATGCAGGCTAGGTTTTGACTCGAGTTAAACAAGATGAGATGAACGATGTTGCTTGCATTATTAATTGCAAATATTGAAAAATTATATTGATGACTCGCGCCAAGATCGGCCAAGGCGTGACATACATCCATTCCCGGAAAATTGCATGGAATAAGAAACTTGCCGGGATCTCCAAGCTTTCCGGGAAGCGTTTTAAGGAGCATCGCAGAGCAATTCTCGTTCAACGGTATCTTAGCTAATTCAAGCAACTTTTCCTTATTCATGAGCAAATTCATAATCGTAGGAGCAAATCTTGGCATCAAAAACAAAGCATCCGCGAAACTTATGTCAAAACACAAATCTTGAAACATTTGAAAAATCTTCTCTTTTTGATACGAAGCTTTTCCACAAAATTTCACTAGTACAAAAAGTAGATTTGGCACACATGGGCAAAATAGAACGGCCAAACATTCACATATTTATGTGACCAAAGGTACCAAAAAAGACACCATTTACTAATTAGTCACACATGAACATTTTTATCGTGTGACCATTAGAACTGTATTACCACACATTCAAACATCATGTGGCTAAAAGTAACTGGTAATATTGTTTGGTCACATATGAACTTCGAACGTGTGACCAATACAAGTAAGCTTGAAGCATTGGTCATGATATACATATAAATAGTGACAAATATTTGTCACACACTTGAACAATGTGACTAAATGCCACATATGGTCACACTAAACCTTTTGTCACACATTATTTTAGTGTAGCCAAATCCCGTTACATATGGTCACGTAACTTAATATGTGTGTCTAAAGTTTAGTTTGTGTTAGCTTGCCAAAAGCTAATGTGTTTAGTCACATTTACTTCTAACACTGTGACCAAATGGCATATATGGTCACACTAAACGTTTTGTCACACAATCATAATATTCATGTGGCCATTTGATGATCAATAGTCACACAAAATACACATTTCTTCAATTTAAACACCATATGGTCACACTTATTAACACTTTTGGCTACTTTATGCTTAATTATATGTGACTAAATACCCAAAACAAACATGCTTTGTGTGACTAAATATTACAAAAGGCCACACTAACATAAAATTCATGTGACCATTGGATGATCAATAGTCACACAAAATACACATTTCTTCAATTAAACACCATATGGTCACACTTATTAACACTTTTGGTCACTTTATGCTTAGTTGTATGTGACTAAATACCCAAAACAAACATGCTTTGTGTGGCTAAATATTACAAAAGGTCACACAAACATCAAATTCATGTGGCCATTGGATGATCAATAGTCACACAAAATACACATTTCTTCAATTTAAACACCATATGGTCACACTTATTAACACTTTTGGTCACTTTATGCTTAGTTGTATGTGACTAAATACCCAAAACAAACATGCTTTGTGTGGCTAAATATTACAAAAGGTCACACAAACATCAAATTCATGTGGCCATTGGATGATCAATAGTCACACAAAATACACATTTCTTCAATTTAAACACCATATGGTCACACTTATTAACACTTTTGGTCACTTTATGCTTAGTTGTATGTGACTAAATACCCAAAACAAACATGCTTTGTGTGGCTAAATATTACAAAAGGTCACACAAACATCAAATTCATGTGGCCATTTGATGATCAATAGTCACACAAAATAGACATTTCGTCACTTTAAACACTATATGGTCACACTTATTAACACTTTTGGTCACTTTATGCTTAGTTGTATGTGACTAAATACCCAAAAAAAACCAATATATTCATAACAAGAAAATAAAAAAAGGATGTTACACCCCAGCAAGAATCGAACCCGCGACCTCCCTTACAGAAGTCAAGCAGGTTACCATCTTGCCAGAGCAACCTATTCATTAATGTAATGCATTTCCGTTTTAATATAGAAGTTTAAGCTTCATTGTTTTTGGCTAGTAGCTTAAAAATGCTTATAAAAAAGGATGTTACACTCCAGCAAGAATCGAACCGGCGACCTCCCTTATAGAAGTCAAGCGGTTTACCATCTTGCCAGAGTAACCTATTCGTTAATGTTATGCATTCCTGTTTAATATAGAAGTTTAAGCTTCATTGTTTTTTGCTAGTAGCTTAAAGAGTGCTTATAGAAAGTGCTTATTAAATCGTAGCTTTTTCTCCCTCTGCTTATGCAATGTGCAAGCTGCAATAACACACAAACCAGACCATAACATCACAAACTAAACAGACCAATAAAATTTCATAAGGTTTTAAAAAGTACATGATTTTCACCATTACATAAGTCACCATAAAGTTTGATTGCTAAACAAAACACAAACAAAAGCTAACATCTAAAACATGTTATAACATGATCAGCTTCCACATGACACCTTTCTTTTCCCCTTTGCCTTATCTGCACAAGTTTTTGACTTCCTGGCTCCCATTTTCTTTTCAATTTCATCCCATGTAGTAACATTTGGTAGTCCCAACACATATCCTGTGACTTGTACATGGCTATACACATTTGGTTTGTTTTTCTTGCAAACTGGTACATATTTACCTTTAGACATTGCAGAGTTAGAGTCAACAATGCAATCCTTGTTTGTGTTTCTCTTGTCTGTGGTTTCCATGTCTGTGCTTTCATTGTCTGTGCTTGGAAAGTAGTTCCATGATAGATATTCCTCAATTGTGTTATATCCATAAGCATCTAGCAATCCTTGTGTTGATGGCCCATAAAATACTAGAGCACTTGCTTTTTTTGCTGCCCATCTCCTGTCATCTGAGCTGTCTAAGCTAATGTTAATTATTTCTGCAAAAGAAAATTAAGTATAATTAAGCAGATAATATCCTAACCAAAACACACATTTGTCAATCAAAATAAGCAGATAACACAATATAGAAGATAACATCATTACTTCATTAACCAAATACAAACCATTCTAACATAATAAATTCAGTTACAGGCATATTGTTTTATAGTAGATTAACATCTACTACCATTACATAAGGACCAAAAAACATAACATCATAAAGTAGATTAACATCACTATCCACTTCTAAGCTTCCTCTTCCCTATCTTCTCTTCAGCAAAAGTCAGCAAAAGTCATTGTATCTTTACTCCAAAGGTCTTGCCTTTAATAGCATCCCTGGTTTTAGCATTTGCAAGCCCAAGTACACAATTTGTTATTCGTACAGGGCTTTTGATAATGAGTGTTTTAGTTGATGCTTGTAGCTTAGCCTTAGACCCACGTGCTTCTACTTTAGCCTTAGACGATGCTTTAGATGATTGTGCTTTAGCCAACATACACGCTTTAGCCTTTTTAATGTCTTTCCAAGAAGGTTCTACATCACTTTCATTACATCCTGATTTTGAACCCCCAAACACTCCTTCATAATGTGGCTAATGTATATGGGTCCAATTTTTTAATCCAAACACCCCTAAACTGCTATATATGTGTTAAAGAATATAAAGGGATTCGAAAAAGGTTATCATTTTAAGAAACATGAGCAGATAAGCAACACATAGTAACATATATGAGTAGTTAAGCTTGAAAAAAACATATATTGGACACACATTAGCAGATAAGCTAAAAATAAGCAAAAAAGGAAATAAGGAAAAAAAAGAAGATAATAAAGTTACCGTTCAGATTTGCCATGTTTGAAATTTGGGTTTATGAAAAAGTGTTAGGGATTACTGTAGCTAAACGATTTTGGTGGGTGGAAGAGTTTAAGGGGGTAGAGGGATAGTTAGGCGATGGTGGGTGGAATGAATTAATGTGTGTT
>BQNB010137661.1:0-17813 GCA_026074375.1 Tanacetum coccineum
GAATGAAAAAGAAATGTCTGGATAAAGGGTCTAAAGAAAGAAGCCCTCCACACAACTTAAGGCAGAAACCGGGTCAATACATAATCTATCAAAATTACAAGATGATTGCTGGTATTGAAAACGACATCATGGACCCAGTGATGCAATGCACAACCCTTCTTAGCCATTAGGGTTTATCTCAACAGAAACTTGTCTCATTTGTCACGGAGATACACACGTTATCTATTGACATCTCATTCCGAGATTGTTGATATTAAATAGGTGGCAATCTGCTCCAGCCTCCGAGTACTAAAACCAAAATGCACTAATCGAGTCTAGAGCCAAGAGATAAATCTAAATCTCGTTAGGACACATTACATTTCAAACACTTGTTGAACATCATCAGGTTCACAAGCTGTTAACAAGAGTCCTACGCAATATCATTGTGATATTTGCCAGAACATCCGAGTGATACTAATGTATTCACAATGAAGATGGAAATCAGGAAGTTCGTTCATTACATGTACGAGTCTCGGTCATTTAATTAGTTAATGTTGTGATAGGAAAGCATCGAGAATCGGGCTCGATAGTTAATCTAATAATGTATATGTTTCAGGTTTAATCCCAAGCAAAACCTGAGCCCGGGTCCTAGTCAAATATCCCGAACGTCACTTAATGTGTCGGGGTATATAAGTAACTTTTCCTCTTTGGAAAAGTTAGTTGTTTCATTTTAAATAATTCCACTTTCCTATTTTCTCTCATCCCTCTCTCTTCTTTCTCTCTCTACAAAACAACTCATCTCTCTCTCTAATTTCTAGTTTGATTCGTGTATGATATATATGCTATGAAGTGATTACGGGATCCTACAGTAAAGTTCATATTAACTCTAAAGGATCTCAATCCTTATATTTATGGTTAAACTAATCCTAATTCGTTAAGGAATATTTTCAATAAGGAAACAATCAACATAAAAGTCTATCCTCCCAGACTGTTATTATATTGTTTTCACACGTAAACACCTCATATGTACAGAGATAGCGCGTGACACATTTCGCTATGACATATAGACAATATATCGTACGAAGATTCCCATAACACCAAGAGCCAAGAATGTTGGATCACATCCATGGGATGACTCCAATGTTAGTCTCCCAAGACTGTTGGATCACATCACGGATCTCACATAACTTTAAATGCATTACTATAAATACACATGCATTTTCTAAAAAACAACCAAGTTCATCTTCTCTTTTTGTACATACACTAAACCCTAGTTGTATGTGAGCGTAATCCCAACTTTAGATAAACACTCTTATTTTGGGGTTCTTACCACTTACGGGTAGCATATTAGCAAAAGAGCTTGTGACTATCACTCTAAAATGTGTAAGGTCTCAAGTTTAATTCCTGCTAGGTACAAACATCTTGATGTGGCCACATCAACCTCTTGAAAATAAAGGATTTTACCTGGTTTAAGTATGTGTGGTGGTGGGTTCAAACCCTGTGGATTAGTTGGTTAAAAGATCGAAAACCATGGTTAAAAAAACACTATAAAGAAGTGAGAGAAACACATAGTGAACACAATTGTGAATTGAATTAATGAAAGAAAGTTACAAAGTGTTAACTGATTTACAATGATGAAAGGATTATTTATACTACTGCTATCCTACAGCTTCTACATTAAGTATAAATAAGATATATGCTAAACTAAGCTACTAAACTAACTGAAGCTCATTACATCTTGTGGGACATCACCATGCATTTGCTTAGAAATTGTCGTGTCTTGTGCTGAGTTATAGAGTGTTTGGATGTCTGTGTATAGTATTAACAGATTGTTTCAATTTGTGAACTAACATGGCTTAAATGTCTACTACAAGAATTCAAAGTCCAAATCTCAACTCCAATTCCTATGATGTGTGAGAATATGTCATCAATAGCTCTGGCATCAAATCCTGTACAACATGCTAGAATAAAGCACATAGAGATTGATTACCCTTTTGTCAAGGACAAAGTCAAGCAAGGCATAATCTCTCCAACTTATGTCTCAACAAAGCACCAGATAGCTGATATTCTTACCAAATGACTCAGTAAACCTCTCCACTTCAACTGTCTATCCAAGTTAGGCATGTGCAATCCTTACACCATGCCAACTTGCGAGGAGGATGATGTAGTACACAAATCCAAACACTCTGTTAATATTATACACAAACATCAAAACACTCCTATAACTCAACACAAGACAAGACAACACTTAAGCAAATGCATGATAATGTGCCACAAGATGTAATAAGCTTCACTTAGTTTAGTTACTTAGTTTAGCATATATCTTATTTATACTTAATGTAGAAGCTGTAGGATAGCAGTAGTATAAATAGTCCTTTCATCATTGTAAATCAATTAACTTTGTAACTTTCTTTCATTAATTCAATTCACAAATGTGTTTACTATGTGTTTCTCTCACTTCTCTATGCATACACACACGACTAGCCTAATCTCACACCATAGACTTCCTCTAATTCTTGCTTTACGTACTATACGTAAACAGTTTATTCCGCGTCTACCCGAAATGTCAGTTTTTGTTAGTTGCAAGACAGTGAACCAATTCTTCATAAACCAATAAACTGTTACCACACAATTTTATTCATAACATTAGTATCTTACTATAGAAGTGCACAAAAAAATCGGTTTTTCAAACCGGCACCGGTTTGAAACCGGAAAACCGAACCGGTCAACACCGGTTTTGACCAAACCGGTTTCGGTTTGTGGTCAAACCGGCGGTTTGGAACCGGTTTAGGTTTTTCAAGCTTCCACCGGTTTGTATACCGGGTTTTCGAACCGGTTTGGAAAACCGGTTTCCAAAAACCGGTTTCAACCCGACCCTTTTTTTCGAATTTTACTTTTCTATTGTGAGAGGTCCCGTGAAGGAGCGTTTTCGATAGAGATGCGGTCAACGAGCTGAACTTCGGCAAGAAATATATTTTTCGGCAACAAAATTTATATTGCGGCAAAACAAATTTCTGTGTCGGATTTGGCTGAAATTCGCATGGTCACTCGGAAACGACCCAACGGGCAAGGCTCACCAGTGAGCTGTGTCACTTTTTGGCCTTTCGGGGTCGTTTCGGGCCTCAAAAGAGCGTTTTTCTGTTTTATAAGTACGTTTTTGGGTAAAAGGATGTATAAATCATTTCTTCCCATGTCGTCATACTCTTTTTGACGAATCTTGTACCAATGCTTATCTCTATCTTGTACCCATGGCTGCTTATCTTATCTTTAACAGATTTTCTTTTGGATCTTGTCCACCCACCCACATGCTTATCTCCACATGCTTATCTTTATAGCATTTTTTGGATCTTGTCCACCCACTACCCACATGCTTATCTCCACATGCATGTTATCTCCACAGATTTTCTTTTGGATCTTGTCTTTTTTTTTTTTTTTTTTTTTTTTTTGTTTTCTTTTTTCTTTTTTATCTTTTTTAATTATTACTTTTTTTTTTTTTTAGGAAAATATGGATATAACATTTCTCTCCCCATGTCGTCATACTCCTTTTGCTGAAACTTGTACCAATTTTTTATCTCCAATCTTGTAACATGGCTGCTTATCTTTATCTATAACACAGATCTTCTATATGGATCATGTCCACCCATCCTACATTCTTAAACTCCATCATTGCTTATCTTTATTAGCATTTTTTGGATCTTGTCCAGCACCACTAATACCCACATGCATATCTCACACATGCATGTATATCTCCATAGATATTCTTTTGGATCTTGTCTACCCCACCCCACATACTTTATCTTCACATCTTTTGTGCTATTTTATTTATAAAAATAGATAGTTGAGTTTCATCAATGTTAATCACAACCAACTCAAAACTGCTTCACAATCCTTAGCAAAAAAAAAAACTATTTGCAAAGCATAAATCAAATTTTCCTTCAATGGCAAAAGTTGAATCTCATCCATTCTCCAACTGCCACCCACCCACGTGTTGGTCAACAAGTTCAAAACAACGATAATGTCATGAAACAATAACACCCATTCCGAAACCCTAATATTTTTGAAAAATACTTCAACTTTTTCGCATAATGACCCGACTAAAACTCACCCAAAAAGCTCAATGCAAAGCAATGCGTTTCCAGTTCTTATTATTCGTCCGGTTCCAACACGACTTTGAAGAATCATATCGAGTCATCTGCATTAAAATCACAAAGGCACAAGCAAACCCAAATGTTCGTAAGAGCGGGGAAAATGCTCCTGCCCAGATGGGAGTGATTATTCAGGTACATCCCGATTTATAATCCGTGAACAAGTTTGCGGGTTTGATGGATTCAACGATCGTTAACCCGTTCAAAACCACATTGACCAACGAGCACAACAACGAGGGTTTCCAAACACAAATGCAACCAAGATAAACACTCCATTATGTCGCTTACTCTCAAAACGTAATGCAATGAAAACTAGGTTGAAACAAGATAAGCATATGTCGATATAGTATTCAGTTGAATTACTCATTGCAGACGAACAGTACACCAATTTAAGTCATGATACTAATTAAGTACTGCCAAGTAAGTTGGGTACTTACATCCATAAGCCACGTTGATGTGGATAATCGAACATTACAGATAGTAGAAACGAGACTTCGTCCTCGGACATTTATAAACTTATACAAACATTCTCACGCGACTACACCTTTTCTTGAGGTTTTCACTATAATGAGACTTTCCCTATAACACGGTTAGATCAGTCATAAGATCTGTAATGATATATTTTGAGGTACCCATATTGATAGATTAAATATCCTGGACAAACCTAGCCAAAATTTTTGGTAGATTGGGAGGTGTAGAAACACCAAATTTTGCTGAATAAAGTTATCAGCGTCATGTTCAAATGGCTTAGTAAATCTTAAGTCTTTTCTTAGACACACTAAGCGGATAACACAAATTTAATCTCGGGACGAGATTTCTTTAAGGGGTAGGTACTGTAACATCCGAGAATTTTCGGATTTTTAAGATAACTATTTTACCCCTTTGACTTTTAGGTCTGGCTTGACTTACAAGAACAACCATCTAAATCACGTTTTCACGGCTCGGACCCTAAAGCAATTCGATGTGAAACGACATTCCTGACAACTTTTCAGTTTTGCCCGAGACCTGGAAACGAGCCGAAAAGGGCTAAAACAGCACCGCAAACATTTTTCGAACAATATACAACGCGGACACACAAAAACAATTAAATTTGTTTTTAATTATCAGTATTTATTTAATAAAAATATTAAATAAATTAGTCATCACTTTAATTAAAAGCGTTGCGGATAACGCGAATACCCGAGTTGAAATCCAATTTTATTTCGGACAAGACGAAACCGGTTCACAAAATGAATAACAAATATTTTATTAAATGTTATAAAATATTTATGAAATATTATCGAGTGAATACTCATTTTTATCAGAAAAATAATTTAGAAAACAATGGCGAAAGTTTCGAAAATTGAATCGACCGTTAAGTCATTCAAACGAGTCCCGAACCGTTTTTACCAAAACTATAATAAAGGAGTTACACTTTAGACCCTGGACTATTTCAACTTGCCACATTTATTATAAAGTTTTAATATAAATAAAAAGTTATATATATTTTTCTCATTTCATCTCTCATATATACACACACTCCCCTAAATCTCTCTCTCCCTCCTCCCATGTCCGGCCACCCTCCCCCACCGCCGGATTCCGGCCACCGCCACCACGCCGCCGCCGGAAAACTTTTCCGGCGGAATTTTTCCGGCGAACCCAAAACCGTTCCTCATCAAACGATCTATCCTATCCACCAACTCACTCTCGGTCACGCGCCGTCACCACCACCACTCGACCGCCGCTGCCACACCACCGCCACAACCATAGTCACCACAAAAGGGTGCGTGTGGTTTCGACTTAGCACCAAGAGGGTGCGTTTTGGTTCATAAACCCAACCGGGGTGCGTTTGGTTGTGTACAACCACCACTAAGGGTGCGTTCGATTTGGGGTTTAACACCTCGGGGGCTGCGTTTGGTGGGAACACCACCGGGTGCGTTTGGCTGTGAAGAATCACCCGCGGGGTGCGTTTGTTCGGGTTGGTGGTATCAACCACAAAGGTGCGTTGGGTTGGTGATGCACCAGTCGGGGGTGCGTTTATTTTGTTTTACATCAAGTTAGGGTGCGTTTGGTTAGCAGGTTGACAGACGAGGGTGCGTTTCGGTTTGATGTTTGGCACCAGGGGTGCGTTTGGTTTTGGGATTATAGCACCAAGGGGTGTTGTTTCGGTGGACTACCGCCACCATGGGGGTGTCGGGTTGGCTGTCAACAGCCGGGGACAGCCGAGGGGGTTTGTTTCGATGGGTTAACAGCCGGGATGGTTGTTGAGTTTGGTTTGCGTTTGGATTTGTATTAACCCCAAGAGGGGTGTGTTTGTTCGGTTATATAAGCCCACCGCTAGGGCACGTTTGGTTAGGTTGGACAGCCGGTGAGAGGAGGGGGGTGTTCGTGTAGGGTTATAACAAAAAGGGGTGCGTATGGTTAATAGCAAAAGGGGGTGTTTGGTTTCGGGGTTGGCAGCCGTTAGGGGGCGTTTGGTTGGGTGGCAGCCACCAAGGGGTGCGATGGTTGGGGCTGTCACCGCACAAAGGGCCGTTTGGTTGGGTGGCAGCCACCACACAGCCACCATGCGGGGTCCGTTTGGTATAGTGGCAGCCAAACGGGGGTGTTTGGTTTGGGTTTGGCACGAGTAGGGTGCGTTTGGTTAGCGGCAATCAACGAGGGTTCGTTTGGTTTATATATATCAAAACAACAAATGAAAACAACATAAGGTTTTAATAAATATCAAAACCGGATAAATACTTATTGGTGGTTTTAATTGGTTAAATAAATATGATAATTATTAATTTGTTTAATTTAGACATAATAATATACATATATATTATATCTAGAAAACGTGAGTGGTTGAAATATTAAAACGTTAACAATTGCAACATATAATGATTTATGGGAAAACGTTGAGTTTTGCGTATATGGGAAACGCTGTATAAACGGGAAAGTCATGACGAAAATTTTATAATTTTCTATACTTGTTAAGGATTCACAAAAACGTATATTGTTTTATAAACCGATAAAAAGGGGACTAAGCTACATATTTAAGATATAATAATTTGTATTATACTAAAACTGACTATCAATTTGAAACCAATAGAAGTGGAACATAGATTTATATTTATAAAGGATACATTAACTTGTATTTATACACAATATCCCGACCAATGATTCGAAAAAAACTTTACTATTTTAACATTGAGATAAACTATTTTAGACGCAGGACCGTCGAGGATAAAGAATAATAAATAAAAATAAGAATTATTAGTTTATAAAATATATTTGTATTTTTTATTATCTTCAAGCGTAGAAGGAACACCATAACTATAGTAAAAGTTTTACAAACGTCGTGTGTTAAATTTATAACTTAAAGACGTGTGTCTACAAGGACTTTTTAATAATTAAATGAGTTGTCGAAATAATTGGTTTAATTATTTACTCTTACTTTTTTTTATATAATACTTGCAAAGTATTATACAGTTCACATTAATCCTTGAGTTGTCTGTCTTTATTATATAATTCGCGGTACGAGTTATATAATGGTTTATTTTTCATATGTAATATATATGGAATATATATTACACATTTTGCGTATATTTTCAATTTATTTATTTAACCAACCACCAAACCATTTCAAAGTTAAATCTAAATCTTTGTTTCAAGGTCGCGTTGGACATAACAATTCAACGGTACCCAAAAATTATCCTAGGCTAGTGGGACTTAAGCACGTTAAGTAAGCTGCATCTTCTACGTCTCAGGAGGCTTGTCTTCCGTTCGTATTGTGCAGATTAGATGGCCTATCTGTCAATCATTCTCAATCATCAAATGTGTGAAATAGATGCATACGATCATCGTTCTTCAAATCAAGGTGAGTTTATAGCCCTCGTTTTTACTATGTTTTACATATATTTTGGGTGAGAACATGGCATGTTACAAATTTAATTAAGTGTTTGATTTAAACTCGTTACGTGCTTCATTTAACTCGTCTGCATACATGTTTACAAACGCATTTACATGGTTGATTACCTGTTTGGTTTTACCATAATAATTTGTTTTTCTCGCGAGGGATGATACAATCATGGTTTTACTTTTTGTATGTAAACGTAATTTCTATTACTTTTTATGTCAATTCGGTTTAGCCTTTGGTGGCATGAACTGTAAAATCACTTGGAGGCCGTGAGCCGGCGAATGTTATAAGATAGAATCTATTTGGGATTGACAATCCACGGTTCTTGGTGACTAGCTATCACCGGGATACGAACGTTTTCCATGTCGGATTACGTTGGGATTGGCGCCTAAGGGGCCCACAATTCATCATTATACACTATGACTGGTGTACTTGGAGGGGATGCCGGGTAGGGGTTGGCGGAGGGTTAACCGGGGGAACATATTCTTTTATTATTGCCCAGGTGTCCTTGGAGGGGACACCGGTAACGGGGGAACATATCCTTTTATTATTGCCCGGGTGGTCTTGGATGGGAACACCTACGATGGGTACCCACTCTTATGTGCCCTTGATTAAAAGTGGCATACATACAAGTCGTCACAGTTATGAACTTAGAGTATTAGTAATCATGGTTTTTATACACATTGAATTAAAGTGGGGCATACTTACTTTGGGATATTTGCGAGATCAACTGTGATACGTACAGTTTGGGGACTATTTAGGGGATAGAAATGGTCTTGCATTTTTTACAGCTAATGGTTTCTAAAAAATCTTGAGTTACATTTGGAAAGACGTTTAAGGATTTAAATGGTACACAATTTTTTTCATGCTACTGTAGGGAGACAGTAGTCCACTAAACGTTTTTATATGACACTGTAATGTTACATTGGGCCAGATACTTTATTGGAACTAAGTTTATGTTTACAGTAAACTATGATTTCAACCAACTTTATTGTTGACCTTTTAATGCTTGTTCTTTCTCAGGTAAATTTTATGCTAGGATTTCTTGAAGTTGGCATTGGATGTATTTTCTAGGTCTATACATTCAAGCTTTTTCATTTGTGATTGCATTTTTGGGACAAATGTATATTTTAAATTCAAGATTTTGATTAAATCAACTGAGATTGTTTTAACAAACGACACATTTACGAGGTCGTTCTATTGTATCTAGCGCTTTTGTTGTATTATGAAGTAGGCACCATGTGGTTATTCCGCGGATTGTTGTATTTGTGGGGGGTGTTACAGATTGGTATCAGAGCATGGCTATAGAGAAACTTGGTTGACCTTATTTTACCCTAGACTTTTGTCGTTTTCACAAACATTGGCATCAAACAAACATTTTCAAAGTGCATACACGCTACGTGTTATGGGCTTACGTTAGTGCTGGGAGGCATTAAGTGCTTACGTGGCTATACATATATATAATAATATATTTGTGCTTGAATTTTTTCGCGTATTTCGTTAACGCTTATTTATATAATGCTTATTAATAAATACTAGAATATTTTAAAGACATTGTGGTGTTTTGACAACATTATGGTAACATTCTACTCGTCAGACCTTGTGAGTTATACAATGGTCTCATCTTGCTTCTTAGACATTGTGAGTTATACAATGGTCTCACTCTATGTTTCTTAGACATTGTGTGTTGCACAATGAGTTTCATTTCGGTCCTCGGGAATTGTAAGTTAAACCAATGGTCTTAAGGACATTAATTTTCTTCATAGGCTTTATTACTATATGAATAACACAGAGGGACCGTTCATAGTTTGTTTACATGGGATTATGTATAAATCTAAGTAGTACAAGTCTTGTATGGGCGGGGGATTGTAATAGGGTGGATTTATTTTGATAATTGCCTATGTTTGATTGGTTCATCGAGCTTTTACTGGTTTACTTCCTAAACCAGGTACTCATGTACTTACTTGAAATCTATGTTGATCTCGGCCGACAGTTTTAATCCCAGCTTCCAAAGGAGGGCGAGATTTGATCACTCGACCCATACCATATTGAGCACATGCATCGTCATGTCTTCATATCACATTGAAGTTATGTGGGGGTACGCGTTTTGCATCGGAGCTTTATTATTAAGTAGGATAATTATGATTTATTTATTTGAAAGATTGGGGAGCCCTTCAGTTAAATAATAAATTGTAAATCCGAACCATAAGTTTATCGTTTCTTACTTAATTTATATTCAGGACGCTTCGTTTTGTTAAGTAATGAATTATTTAATGAGTGGGGCTTATTAGAATCGATATGAGTCGTGTATGGACTACCGGGAATTTGTTGAAATGGGGTTACCTAGTCAGAAATCTCATTAGTGTTTTACCACTTGGACTGATTCGTAAGGACCTCATTGGAACATACCTTATATTCATTATTAAGTTATTACTTTTTGCCGTTGCCATAAATTTACCCCGCAAATCATGATCTGTTCGTGAGACACTAAAGACCTTGTTAACACACTTTGGCTAATTGAGCTGATTCATCAAACTAACGACTGAGTACCACAATCCGCTGTCTATCGCATAAGCTCTTTCGCGAGCTCCTCTCATTTATTGAACTTTATTCTGGGGATATTGTTTCTCGGAGGGTCCTCACCCTCTGTATCCCATCATCATTTGTCATAATTATTGTCGTTCATGTTGCTGTTGTAGGGTCCTGGGTTTGAGTCCAAGATTGTGCCAAACTTTATCAACATATAGTGATGAGACCTATAACATGATTTGCATATGGTCGATCATAGTATTTAGTTGAATTTATCAATTGCAGACAAACATTACACAATTTAGTCATGTTACTAATTAGTAATGCCAAAGTATTGAGTAACTTACTTACATTAAAGCACGATGAGGCCTATGCATCAAGGTAGTTGGTACATCCGGAGCGGATAAGACGTACTATAACCTTGGAGACATGTATTGGTGGCCATGAATAGAGAAGGATATAGCTATCTATGTTAGCAAATTTTGGAATTGTTTAAGAGGCGAAGGCTGCAATGTCAAAGACTTTTGGCTTGCTGCAACAGCCTGAGATACTTGAGTGAAAATGAAAAAGAATTACCATGGATTTTATTACTAAATTTCCAAGATCAAAGTAGTGAGTATGATGTGATTTGGGTGATGGTCGATAGACTGACCAAGTTAGCTCATTTTCTAGCTATAGAAGAAGATTTCAAGATGTGAAGTTGGCAAAGATTTATATTGATGAGATAATAGCAAGGAATGAAATTCTGGTGATGATCAACTCAGATTGAGATGGATGATTTACCTCGTGGTTTTGGCAGACGCTGCAGAAAGTGTTAGAGACACGATTGGATTTAAGTACTGCTTAGCATCCTCAAGCGGATGGATAAAGTGAACGTATGATACAGACTTTGGGAAGATATAATGAGGGCATGCGTTATTGATTTTGGTTGTAGTTATCATTTGAGCATTTGGTGTGCTTCGTTTGAAGCTTTGTATGGAATGAAATGTAGGTCGCATGTTCTATGGGCAGAGATTGGAGATAGTAGTTTGATTGGACCTGAATTGGTTCAAGAAACGAGTGATAAAGTGGTGTTGATAAAAGAGAAGCTCAAAGCGGCAAGAGACCGTTAAAAGAGCTATGCTGATAATAGGCGCAAACCGTTAAAGTTTGAGGTAGGAGATCGGGTTATGCTAAAAGTGTCGCCTTAGAAAGGTGTAATTCGCTTTGGGAAAAAGGGTAAGTTAGCACCGCGGTATGTAGGGTCATTTGAGATTCTTAAAAGAATCGGTCCTGTAGCTTATCGGTTGAGATTGCCTAAGGAATTGAGTGGAGTACATGACACGTTTCATGTGTCAAACCTAAAGAAGTGTTTGGCGGATGCTAGTTTGCATGTGCCATTGGACGAAATTAAGGTTGACAAAACTCTTCGTTTTGTTGAGGAACCTATAAAGATAATGGACCGTGAAGTTAAGAGTTTAAAGCGTAGTAAGATTTTGCTTGTGAAAGTTCATTGGAATTCAAAGCATGGTCCCGAGTTCACTTGGGAGCACGAAGACCATATGAAATCTAAGTATGCTCAGTTATTTGTTGATCGTACTGTTGAATCGGCTAGTTAAATCTCGGGACGAGATTTCCTTAAGGAGGGGATAATGTGACAATCGTGATTTGAGCAGGTTAGTTTAAACCTTTAGAAATGGCTAAGAATTCATTTTTATGTTTGAAAGTGTTGTGCTATGTGAATTTATGTGGGCTAAATGAGTTAATTATGTGCTTGATATCATTTTGAGGTGTATGGGCATCTCATTTTGAGTGTGTTTGAGTTTGGTGTTAAGTATTCCATTCGTTCACGTGTGGTGATAATGGATATGAAAGACGTGTGCATGCATTGCTACGTCAATACTTGGTTTTAAGGATTAAGCGTTTATAGGAAGTGTGTGATATGAGAAAGGAATAATGTGGTTGAAATATGGAAGTTGGTAGTAAACTTTCCATATATAGAAAGTGAATTTGGAAATGAAAAGTTATTTTTAGAAAGTAGTTTATAAGCAAAATGGTTTACCAAATTAGCTTAGGTTTTTATAAAAACTTAAGGTATTGAAGGTAATTAATTAACTAATAAAAGATAAAAAAAATATCACGGTTACCACTGCACCACAGATCCTCAAATAGGGTGCGTGGGTTTGTGGTTATTTCTGAAAAGGGTGCGTCTGGTTGCGGGTTAGCAGTTAGGGGTGTTCGTTTGTTAGGGTCAGCGGGGTGTTCGGGCTGGGTTAAAATCACCAGCATAGGGTACATTTGGTTTTCCAGCGGAAAGGGGCGTTTGGCTGTTGGAACAGCCATAGGGCCGTTTGGTTCTCGAGTCCGCACCAAGGGTGTGCTCGGTTTGGTATTGCACCAAGATAGGGTGCGTTCGGTTTTAATAAAACAGCCCACAAGGGCGTTTGTTGGTGGGTTTAGCAGCCACGAGGGCTGTTTGGGGTCCAAGGGTGTGTTTAGTTTAGCGACAGGGGTGTTTGGGTTAACAAATCTGCCAAGAGGGTGCGTTTGCTGTTGAGGGTTAACAGCAAAGGGTGCGTTTGGTTTATCAGAAAACGCAAAGGGTGCGTTTGGTTTAGCTCAGGATCAACGAGGGGAACCACGAGGGTTCGTTTGGAGTATATAATCTTAACTAATAAAAATATACCAAAAATTTATATAAATATTATAATCGAACCGGTGGTTAATTGGTTAAATAAATGTGACAAATTATTATTTTTCGGATACATTATAGTTGACTGCGGACGAATATAAAATACTATGATTCGTACGAAGTTACAATATGGAAATAATGTTTATTAAATGATAATTAATAAACACCCTTGAAATGTTAAAATGATTTTTATTAAATTAAATTAGGAAAGTGGATTTGCAACAAAGTCGTTCGATTTGGGATCGTTTTATAAACAGAAAGGTCATGGCGAAATTTATATAGATTTCTATATTTAGTAATGTTTTACTAGAACTGCTATTGTTTTAGAAACCGATAAAAGGGGACTCCAAGATTATATTTTTAAAGATACATTACTTGTATTTATAATATAACCCGACCATATTGAACGAAAACTATACTTTTACAATGAGACGAACTGTTCTTGACGCAACCCGTCGAAGAAACGAAATATATTTTACAAAATATTATTTATATTTTATAATGATTATAAACTGTTACAAACTGGTTGCATTATTTCATAACGTTAAGACATGTGTCAACCTTTGTACAAAACCTTTTCATTAATTAAATGGTTGTCAAACTAATTGGTTTAATTAATTATTCACACTTATTATATAATACCTGCAAGGTATATTATACTTTACATTAATCTTTTGTTTGATTGTCTTTGTTATATAATTTACGGTAGGAATTATATAGGGGTTATTTTTCATAAGTAATATATAATATATAAAGAATATATATTACACACTTTGCGTATATTTTCAATTCATTTATTTAACCAACCACCAAACTATTACAACTTTAAATCTAAATCTTTTATCAACGTGTCACGTTGACGTACTCATTCATCGGAAAGCCATGTACATCATCCTAGGCTAGTGGGTCTTAGCTGTTAAGATTAGTCGCAACTTCTTGATCGAGCCGTTTCGTTTTTCCGTTCGTGTTGTGCATATTAGATGCCTATCCGCCAATCGTTCTTCATCATCGATGTGAGTTTATAGCCCCTCTTTCACTTGCTTTACATTTACTTTACAAATCTCGGGGGAGAATACATGCTCAATACAAACTGTTTACATATTCGTTTGTAAAATATCTTTTAACATTCTATTTCTATACTCTTGGTTTACATACTTGATTTTGCACTTTCATTACAAACTTGGTTTCATTACTTTGTCACATACTCTCATTTGCTTACATGTTTGACGAATTGTTTACATACTCATTTCGACTCAACTGCTGATTTTTATCACACCATTTTTACTTTATGGATGTTAAGTCCTCAAAACTATTTACGAATAAAAATAGTTATATTTTATTGGTCACTCGTGTTTTCGGTTATTATCTCCTTGTTTTACATGTGCCTAAGTAACATACCCACCATTGCCCAATTATCATGAATGGTCAATTTTTGTACCGAAGGAGGAGCCGGTTGAGGGAGCGCGAGTGTATAATAGATCTATTTGGGGTGACATCCCTGTTCGGGTTTCGACATAACTGAACACGAATGCATTACATGTCGGAAATATTTGGATGTTACGGGTTTGTAAAACATTACACGGGCACATTGAGTGCATTAAATTACATACAAGTCGAGCTTCAGTGTCATGAGCTTAGTGTAACAGTAGATATAAATTATGTGGTACTGTATTTGTTATAGTAGACCTATACATTTTTGTAAAATCAACGATTTCACTGTCCATACTACTTATTAAACATTACTAATTTCTGAACACTTTTCATTATAATATTGCGGCGAAGCAATAAACGCTAAACTCTTTCGGTTCTACATTTTTCTTACTTTTTTTGGCGATTTTTATAAGGATTGAATGGTTCATACATTACTTTTTAATTCTTTGGATTCTCAACATTTATATTTATTTTACAAAAACTCTATGAAATCACCAACCTTTAATGTTGACACTTTTAAGCTTGTTTTTCTCAGGTGAATTAGATGCTTGGGCCTTACCTTGATATGCATTAGAGGCTACTACATTCAAATGATCATATCTCGTCTGTATTTATTTTCAGCTTTTCATAGTGATGCAATTATGGGACAATGTATACAATTTCAAGAAATCAAACGAAGATAACTTTTCAATTGACACACATTTATAGGTCGTTCTATTTTATCTTGATGCGGATTGTATAATGATGTAATGCCCCTGACATAATTTCCGCTGCGACCATTTTTGGGGTGTTATCAGATTGGACTCTGAGATTGGTTACAAGTGTATGACTAGATAAAGTGTGGTGTTGATAAAAGAGAAGCTCAAAGCGGCGAGAGACCGTCAAAAGAGCTGTGCTGATAATATGCGCAAACCGTTAGAGTTTGAGGTACTAGAACGGGTTATGCTAAAAGTGTCGCCTTGGAAAGGTGTAATTCGCTTTGGGAAAAAGGGTAAGTTAGCACCGAGATATGTAGGACCATTTGAGATTCTTGAAAGGATCGGTCCTGTAGCTTATTGGTTGAGATTGCCTGAGAAATTGAGTGGAGTACATGACACGTTTCATGTGTCAAACGTAAAAACAATGTCTGGCGGATGCTAGTCTACATGCGCCATTGGATGAGATCAAGGTTGACAAAACTCTTTGTTTTGTTGAGGAAACTATTGAGAATAGTGACTGTGAAGTTATGAGGTTAAAATGTAGCATGATGGTGATAGTTAAGGTCCGGTTTTGGCTAGAAGCGAGGTTTTAAGACTTCAGGTAAACTGAGTATCCACACTTTTTCGTTGAGCAAGGGGTCATTGGGAGTTGTAGTTGAAGTTGGGTACGTAAGGTTTCTTGTAGATCTTAGTATGCCCTTAGATGTGTTTGTGTGATTTTGGTTAAAGTTATTTTATGAATAAACTTGAAGTCGAGCTGATTTTTCAAAAACGTTAGGCTTTGTAACAACTTATAACTTGGGTTCAAGACAGTTCTTGTTTGATGAGTTGCGAGACCGGGTTGTAAATGACGTTGTTACACAACTTAAGGTTTTTGACGAGTCTCCTCGATGACGGGCGAGGTTCAAGTAGTTGAATGTTTCTTTTCGTTTGGAGCGGTTATGCTGCTATGCGTACCCTTTTGTGGGCAGGCAAAGTGGTTAGCAGTAAGATATCTTGTGAAAGTTAGTTGGAATTCAAAGTGTAACTTTGAGTTAACATGGGTATGGGAGGACTACTTGAAAGATAAGTATCCTCGATTAATTGTTTGGTAATGATAGAGTTGAACCTTTTGGTTAAATCTCGGGACGAGATTTCCTAAAGGAGGGGATACTGTGACAACCATGACTTGAGCAGGTTAGTCAAACTATTAGTGTTGACTTATGTATCTGTTGCAATGAATGGGTTATGTGTTATATGTGTTTATATGTGTTTATGTGTGTTGTGTGGGATATGTGAGATTTGATAATCAATCCATTGAGCGTGATCGTCTCATTGGGATTGGATTTGTGTTGGATTTTATAGAGTTCATTTCGTTCACTTTTGGTGACAAGGAAATGATTTCGGTGATTGAAGCGGTTTCGCGTTAATTGTGTAAGTAATTATACGTATATGTATTTTTGTGTTAGTAATATTAGGATAAGATTAGGTTCTAGTAGTTAGAATATGAAAGAAATGAAATTTCTATTTTTGGAAAGTTAGGGTTAATAAAAATAAAAAGTTATTTATTTTTAAAAGTCTAGTAAATTGCGTTTAAGCAAAAAGGTATGCGCAAGCAAGCTAAGGTTTTTATAAAAACTTAAGGTAATGTTAATAATTAAGTAATTAATAGATAAATAATATATATATATATATATATATATATATATATATATATATATATATATATATATATATATAAGGGAAATCGGCCAAAAAAGAAAGAAAGAAAAAAAAAGGAAAGCAAATCTTACTCTAATTAAAATTGGTAAAAGATATATATCCTAAATCTTTTTGTAAACCTTATAAATACCAAAAACCCTTCTCCCCTTTGTTTTTAATTGTCCCAGCCGAATTTTATCAAAGGAGGAAGAAGAAAAATATTTTTTTTCAAGTTTGGTGATTTTTGTGTTCAAGATTCAAAGATTTAAGGTATAAATTATAATCCTTTGAGTTAATTAGCATTAAAAACATGTAATAATTATTATGATGGATAATTAGGGTTTCATAACATCTATAATTAATGATATAATAAACATGTTATAATTATTAGGGTTTAATTATGATCATATGGGTGTATTCGTTAGGGTTTAGATCGCGTTAGAATTTGATTTAGATTTGGGCAGAATTTAGGGCTGTGTTGTTTGGCCGATATCTCAATGATGGTAATAGCTTTTGTCAAGTTTCCGGTGTCTATGATGTAGCTCAGAGATTTTAGTTTCCAGAACATCTGGCATCGGAAGTTTTTAAGGTCGGAAAGTCATTCAAACGTTAGTTGCAAGAAAAGTTGTCAAAGCAGTAAATACGGGTCCGATTACGAGGTATAAAACCCCCACTTAAAACTAGAATTTAGCTTATCCCTTCTACAGGAGTTTAGTTCTATGCGTCTATTAGAAATCCCCCAAAGGAGAGCTTCTGATTTGGAGTCTAAGTATGGTTTTTAGGTCCAAACTTTTTAGTGTGCA
>BQNB010137662.1:1416-17813 GCA_026074375.1 Tanacetum coccineum
AGGATATGGGAAGAATTTACTCAGTGTATCCACTCATTCACAGAGGACAAGATGAATCTGGCTCTTCATGCGGAGGGAAAGAAGAAAGTTAATCCATTGGTGATTTCGGGTGTCCGTTTCACTAAACTAATCATCAATCACCTCCAAAGCAAACACAAGTTCCACAAAAGACCAGGTTCCCTACTCCACTTGCCTATTGAGGAGTCTGCTTTGGGTTATTTGAAATTCTCATTCAAGAACACCAAGAGAGTAAGATTCGGGATGGCAATTGAGGAAATTCGAACTGCTTCCTATTACTCTGAATATGTGGCAAAGGTTATTAAGTATCAACGGTACCTCGCCGAAGAAGCAATCAGTGACGATGACGCACCGGCTCCCAAACCAGCTAAGGGGGCAACAACCAAATCAACAAGGAAACTAAAACCGTAATCATCTAAAACTGCACCAGTAGCAAAACCGGCAGCATCCAAGACTTCAAAATCTTCTGCATCTCAACCATCCAAACCTACACCTGCACCTGCTAAACCTCAGCAGAAGAAAAGAAAGCTAGTTGAGGACACCACTGAACCACCATCACAAGCCAAACGCTCAAAAGCTGGTAAGGTGCTAAAAAGAGAACGCTATCCAGCACTCCTCAGCTGGTAGATGAGTTCGTAGATGAAGGTGTTCCAGATAAGGAACCAATGCATGGTGATGAAGAGGCGGATACACAAAGGGCAATCGAGGAAAGCCTAAAGGAAGCTCAGGGTGCACATAGGGGTCCACTACCTCCTGTAGTGTTCAGGGAACCTGACACTGGAAAGATTCAACCACTTCCAGAGGTAGAGGGAAAGGGGAAGGAGAAAGTCGGTGAGGAGCAAGCAGCTCAGGTTCTACTCAACCTTCAAACCCCTAAGAAAAAGAACCCTGCTGAACAGTTCATCTTTCAGAGGCGCACTCCTGCCATAACAGAACCCTCTGGTCTCGTTGAATCTTCGTCACTATATGCGAAACTGGGTCTAACTGACAGTGGGACGGATTCTGATGAGGAAGTATCTCCTGATATGAATGCACAAGGTCAAGAGGAAGGCCAGGGTGGAACAAACCCTGGGGATGCTGGCGTGTCTCAGACACCATCAAGTCATGTGGTCTACGCTGGACCAAACCTGGATCACATGGACTTAGGAATCGCTGAAGCCTCATCACAACCTAACACAGAGCAAATGGATGATGAATTCACTTCCACAGCTTATCCAAAGATTCAGGAGAACCTTAAACTCCCAACTGAAGGTGATGTGAGACTTGAGGAACCTGCTAGCTCCGCTGGAACCCTGTCCTCTATGAAGAACCTCGACAAGGAATTCAGCTTTACCGATCAGTTCCTTGTAGAGAAGTCACAGGAAGACGAACCAGAAAAGACCAATACAGAAGCAGAGGTCCAATCTATGGTGACGGTTCCCATTCATCAGGATACCTCGTCTGTCCCGTTAATGACCACTCCAGTGATAGATATCACCGATCCTCAATCCGATTCCACAACGATTCCCGCATCTATGCCTACAACAACAGCGACGGTCACTAAAACAACAACAACAACTGTTCCACCACTACCACCTCAACCACAACAAGGAGTCTCAACCTCGATCTTAACTCAGACGATAGTCAGCTGGAACGGCATTTATAGCAGATCTGGTGGATGCAAAAACAAGGCCTTGGAGGAAAGGACTAGACAGAAGGGAACAACGACCTCCACCAATTTGAGACTCTGCCTGTGTCTAGATTGATCAGAGAGCAGACAGTGGAATTTATAGACTCGCAGGAGATTGACCGAAAAATTGAAGAATCAGTGAAAGAGGTGGTTCCCGCATCAGTTCAGCACGCAATGAGAGCCCCTCTTCATACTCGCTTTAAGGATATCCCTACATCTGACATGAAGGAGATTCTGCTTCAACGCATGTTGGAGGAGAATTATGACAAGGGACACGAGGATCACAAGATGGCTTTTGAAGCATTACAGAAATCTATCATTCATGATGAAAGTGAGCAATTTGATGCAGACATGGCTGAGGAGCGAACAAAGAAGAAAAGTAAGCAGGATTTACCGAAAACCTCACCTGGGTCGCCTCCTCCACCACCTCCTCCTCCACCACCGTCGGGTGCATTAGGGGCTTCCGGTCCAACAGGAACCTCTGATTCCGCTCAAGATCCTCCTCCACCACCACTGTCTTCAACAATTAATCGAGGTGATAAGTCTCAAAGCTCCGCTGCTCCAGGCTCGTCCAAGACAACTGCCTCAACAGAATACACAGCCTGGACAACGACCACATCCAGTCTCAAGCCCGCTGCTTCATCTGTTCCTGAAGACGTACTTATGCATGAAGAGTCAGACTTTAAAGCTCAATATATGGGGTCTGACGATGAAGATAGAGGTAGTAGGCACATTCCCAAAGTGAGTCTGAATCAGGAATGGTTTAAACCTCTTTTCAAAAAAGAAAGACTTGCGACCCCTGAACCTGCCTGGTCCATTCCTTCATCAAGTCTGCCTGTTCCCAATAACAACTGGGCATCTGCTTTAGCCTCCATCTTCGTACCTCCACCGGAGAAATCTCTGCTTTCACAGACCGGTGATATTGGAGTGTTTATTGATTGGTTCTGCAAGAAGCAAGGAATCACAGAGCTCACACCAAAACATTTAGAAGGTCCTGCTTATGAAGTGGTCAAAGCCTTCCATCTTGACGTGATTCATCTACAATTTCAAATGGAGGAATGTCACAAGCTTCTGACTAATCAAGTAGACGACAGGATAATCAGGTTATATGTCAGCGGGACACTCCCCATTGGGTGGTCCTCCAGGTCAGGTCACGATTCAGACTAAATTCTTCTTCAACAAAGACTTGGAGTATCTATGATTTGGCCACAAGGGTGACAGACTTGCGTTGTCAATCACAAAGATGAAAGCTGCTTCTTATCCTGATGCCGGGCTAGAACAGATGGTACCTGATCAGATGTGGGCTGAAGAAGAGTATATGTATGACATCTCAGCATCATATGGTATCTCTCACTGGTGGTTCAAGAGACAACAATTCTACATCGACCGACACTCAGCTGACACCAACCGAAGGGCTATTGTCAGGACTCACATGAGAATCCTAAGTGTCATCAGAATTGAGGTCTTTTCCCTTTACGGGTATGATTACATGAAAAAGATAGTTCTTCGAAGAGCAGATAATCAGGAATATACTATTGCTGAAAGCGACTTCAAAGATCTGTACCCGAGTGACTTTGAAGACTTGTACTTGCTAAATCTTCAAGGTCACCTGAACCACTACGCCCAAAGCCGTTGTATATATGTGGAAGATTACGCTCTAACTTGCTCCGTTCTCAATCTAGGATAAGGAAATTTGGGTTATCTCGCAGGGAAAACGGTGTGGGTAAGACAGTACTTCCTCCCAGCTTGGATAGAGAGTTGCCCAGACTCAGCTGGAACTCTACCTCAAAACCTGCTGGAAGCTACATGTCTCGCAGTCTCATGTCATGATTACAAACGATTTTGACTCCCCATAGGCTTCCTTACCTCTAAACAGACTGTGGTGTTCAGAGGACAAGTATTGGAATGCCTGATGATCATGGCTTCACGAAAATTCCACATGTTCAGGGATTAGGACTTAAACAAATTGATGCAAGCCTTCGATATCGGGATCTAGGAATTCGAAGGTTAACAAGGTCAAATCCTGGGTTGATTGAATTGAATACCAGGTTTGGACCAAGAGAAGATGGTCAAGGCAAGCAGGTATGTTTGTATTCAGAAGAGGCTAAAGCTCAGGCAAATCTTTCGAAACTTGGAAAGCTTTGTTGGTGGACGCATACGAGAAGGAGACTACAAACTTCTTCAGAGAACCGAATGATCACATCTTCTCTGTATCTATTAGTACGTCTTGTGTGGTGTAGTTGTAATATATAATGTTCATATTGTAACATTTTAGAGTAGTGACTTATAAGGTGACTCTATAGAGACCCTCAATATTGAGGGGGAGCTGTTCCTTCTATCAATGAAACATTTTAATCGGACCTCATTTTCTACTCAATTTTTTCTAACTCATTTAAATCAATGACTGATCCAAATCTCAATGGGGTTTGACATTTTTGAATCGGGGGAGAAAAAATGTGATTTTAAATATAAAAGTTCTCGATAAAAAAAAATGTGATCTTTAAAACCAAGTGTTGGCTTGCCATATGTGCTAAACTTTCGAATATTATTGAACATATTGAGGGGGAGCGAATGGTTGTACGGTGGCTAATGTGAAATACAATGAACGACCTGTAATTACTTTATCAGAGTTATAAGAATGGTAAGGTTAGGCACTCGATCCTACGATCCCCCCAAAGCTGGAGGGATCTACCCAGGGACAATCTACTAGTTAGTGTAGAAGTCCTTAGGTATGATTTTAAAAGGAGTATGTGAGAATAAGGGATTATTGCTGACTGAGTATGGAGTTGTTACTCGATCACACCCACCAATGGGTTTAGTAATGAAATATAGTTAGCATTGAAGGGGTTGGATGAATGAAAAAGAAATGCTAAGTAAAGGGTAAAAAGAAAGCAGCCCTCCTTAAACTTTAGGCAGAAACCAGGTTACTACATATGCTGTCAGAATCACATGGTTGATTGCTGACATTGAAGACAAGTATCATGGACCCAGTGATACGCTGAACAACCTTCCCTAGCCACTCAAGATCTCTCAAAGGATTCTTGTTTCACTTCTTCCGGAGATCAATACATTTCTATCGTCTCTTCACTCTGAGTTAGACGATATTGAAAATGTGGCGTCCCACTCAGCTTCCGATACCAAAAACCTATAAAATGCACTATTGGAGTGTCTGAGCTCTATGAGATCATCAAAAAATCTCGTTAGGACACGAATACAAATTGTGCTTGTTTTATACCACACTATGGACAATGACGTAAAGATTCCTTAAGAGTCTACGCTATTTATCTCGTGGTATTGCCAGAACATTCGAGTGATACGTAAGTACTCACTTTGAAGATGGAAATCCTTCTAAAGCCAACATCAAACAAGCTCTTGGTAGGTGACATGTGAGATCCATTATGGATTAAACTTGTGACAAATGGAAAGCAACGATGGTGCGATTCTTTATGAATCAAACTTGTTCCAGGTAGTGAATTGACGAATAGTTTTTGAAAAACCTTTCGATGTGCCCAACAACTGTTTTTCTAGCACATTGACTGTGTATATCTTTCAAAACAAATGTGTTTCTAATGAAATTTGATTTTGAGATATAAAACACTCTCGATGTGACACAAAAATACTTTCTCAAGTGACACGTCGACTGTTTTTCAAAAATAACAAAAAAGTTTTATTTTTTCCCAAGTTTTTTTTTTTTTTTTTTTTCCTCTTTAATCGGTAAGATTAGATAACTACCCCAATTCACTCTTATCGAGCGTCATGCTTTTGAGACGTTCTGATAAAGAGAACAGGCAAGTATGGTGATTCTGATGGCTGTACATCTGATGATCCGATACTTATACTGGAAATCCTATCAAGGAGATTCATCTTAAGATGAATCTACCTGATCACAGGTCGGTCCTTACGGATCCGGAGGTTACTCCAACCATACTCGGGCGAATGACAAAGCCATGTTCGCCCACGAGCTTTATTGTTAACTGTTTTATTTCAGGATCAAGTAAAGATGGAGATGGAGATACCTCGTTCCAGTGGAGTCAATTCACAACCCCATGCTCACACTTAATGTTTCTAATTAATGACATCATGACAACTAAAAGACCTACAACACAGCTTCCGCAACTCTAAGAAGTAATATCATGATCAAGAAAAGTGTGAGCATGCGGGTCCGAAGGTCACAACATCACATGAAGGCAATACTCCACTACAAGGATGATTAAGAGATTTACTGCAGATGATGATCTTAAAGAAAGCTCAAAGATCACTCAAGTCCAAGGAACAAAGCTCAAAGATCACTACTTGATGTACAAAGACAAATGTTGAAGAATCAAAAGACTACAAGCCAGAATCAAAGATTAATTCAAATATAATGCTAGGATTCAATTTGTATTTTCTGGGGTGACCTCCCTTAGGGGGAGATTGTTAGGATTAGGAAAATCCATGTAAAAGACTCGGTCACCCCGTGTTATATCTAGCATAGGTTAGCTCGTAGTCTTAGTATTAATCGTTTAGTTACCGTATGACTTATGGTGTTGGGTCGGGTCTTTACCTACTTGTTAGCCTATTTAGGGGCACCAAAACACTTGTATAAATACCCCTTTCCAGCCATGGGAAGGGGTTGGTTGTTCATTTTTATCACAAGCATACACTAAGTGATTTTCTCTCACTAGAACTCCCATTTTCTCTCTCTAAGAAATCGGCCAACCCTTAATCCATACCTTGTGTTATGATATCCAATATACTACATATAAGATCAGGAAAGGTCTAAAAAAAACAAAAACAAGAAACCGTCCTAATGGTGCATAAGGGGTCAGGGAAAAGGCTAAAGGGGGCTTAAGAAGCATATGCTAACACTGAGCCATCTTATGCCCCTAAACCTAAGAATCTTCCACCACCCAAAAAGGATAATCCTGCTAAGGACGCGATCTGCCATCACTGTGGTGAAGTAGGTCATTAGAGAAGGAACTGTCCCATAAATCTTACCGAGTTGCTAAAAAAGAAGCAGCTGGCTCAAGGAGCTAGAACTTTAGGTATTTTCACCATAGAACTCTATTCTTTATGTACATTTTGGGTTTATGTATCAGGTTGTGGTAACTCACATCTGTAATACTCCTCAGGGTTGCGAGGAAGTAAGAAAAACTGCAATCCTGGATCTTTAAGTCTGTACGTGGGCAAAATGGTCAACGTGAAGCAGTTCGTAGCTATTGGAAAACATTATCATTTAGTTGTCCCTAGTGGACTACTTGTACTTTAAAACAATTGTAATTATGCACCTTATTAATAGAGGGAATTATTCTTAGTTTTCTCAGTTCGTATGGAAGATGGTGTTTCAACCGTTTTGAATTGAATAATACAATTCCTGTTTCTAAAAATAATGTGGTTTATTTTACTGCTATCCCAAGGGATGGTCTATATGAAATTGAAATGTCTTGTTCAAATACAAATGATAGTTCTATATATGTTGTTAGCAATAAAAGAGCTAAGCTAAACTTAGACTCTTCTCTCTTGTGGCACTGTCGTCTTAGACACATTAGCAAGAAACATATTGAGAAGTTGCAACATGATGGACTTCTCAATTTTACCGACATTGAGTCTTTAGGAATGTGTGTTTCATGCATGTCTGGTAAGATGGCAAGAAAACCCTATTCATATCAAGTGGAAAGGGCTAAAGATCTACTTGGACTAATACACACCGATGTATGTGGCCCATTTAGAATCGTGTCAAGACAAGGAGCTAACTACTTCGTCACTTTTACTGATGACTTTAGTCGGTATGGTTATGTTTACTTGTTGAAACATAAACATGAAGTGTTTGAGACATTTAAAGTGTTTCAAAAGGAAGTAGAAAACCAACTCGGAAAGACCAAAAAATCACTACGATCTGATTGTGGAGGTGAATATATAAGTCAAGAGTTTTTGGATTATCTAAAAGAGCATGAGATTATTGCCCATCACACTCCTCCCTACACACCTCAACATAACGGAATGTTAGAGAGGAGAAATAGAACACTGCTATACATGGTTCGCTCCATACTGAGTCAAACTACTCATCCAAAGTCCTTTTAGGATTATGCCCTTGAGTCTGCCGCACGCATTCTTAACATGGTTCTAAACTAACATAAGAAGGTAATAGACACCGTATGAAATATGGCATGGGCAAGCCCTAAGCTGTCTTACTTAAAAATATAGGGTTGTGAGGCACTTGTTAAGCGTGATACACTTACCAAACCTGACAAATTAGAATCCAGATCTTTTAAGTGTATCTTCATAGGATTCCCAAAGGAAACGATGGCATTCTTTCTAAACTATCAGAGACGCAAGGGTGTTTGTTGCTCGGAATTGCGAGTTCTTTGAGGTTAATATTATTATAACTCAAGAAGCAAGTGGGAGTCTAGAAGATCTTGAAATTATTCAAGAAGAAGATATGCATCCTTCTATAAACACTAGCTTAAATCATAAAGAGGATGATCAAGTAATTGATGAACCTCAAAGTGATATCAATCCCATTCGTAAGTCCACTAGGATACACCGTGCCCCAGATCGAATGTGTTTACACGTCGATGCCGAGGAGCATGACTTGGGGGATCTTGGTGAACCCGCTAACTATAAAGTTGCATTGTTAGATCCTGAATCCAAGAAATGGCTTGATGCTATAAATGTGAAAATGCAATCCATGAAACACAACGACGGCTGGGACTTAGTTGATCTTCCTCCTAACGGCAAAACCGTTGGTAGCAAATGGCTCTTCAAAAAGAAGACTGACATGGATGGTGCAGTACACGCCTTTAAAGCTCGTCTTGTAGCAAAGGGCTTCACTCAAACCTACAGGGTTGATTATGAAGAAACCTCTTCTCCAGTTTCGGACATTAGAGCTATAGGAATTCTTATAGCCATAGTTGCGTTATAAGACTATGAGATTTGGCAAATGGATGTCAAAATTGCCTTCCTGAATGGAAATCTTTCCGAAGAAGTCTATATGGTGCAACCTGAAGGTTTTGTTAATCCAAAATATCCTAACCGAGTATGCAAGCTCAAGCATTCCATTTATGGACTTAAGCAAGCTTCTAGGCAATGGAATAAATGATTTGATGATGAAATTAAGAAATTCAGTTTCAGTTAAAATCGTGATGAGCCATGTGTATATATGAAAGCTAGTGAGAGTTATGTCACTTTCCTAATCTTATATGTCGATGACATGTTGATCATGGGAAATAATATTCCAATGTTACAAGATGTAAAATCCTATCTTGAAAGATGTTTTGCTATGAAAGATCTAGGAGAAGCTGCATATATTCTTGGAATTAAGTTCTACCGAGATAGATGAAGAAGGTTAATTGGTTTATGTCAAAGTGCTTACATTGAGAAGATCTTGAAAAGATATTTCATGAAGAATTCCAAACGAGGAACTATCCCAATGCAAAAAATCGATCCATGAACTAAGTCTACGAGAACTTCAACTTGTCGTTGCGGTTGGTCATTGGACAAAATCTCCGGAAACACATCAATAAAATCTCGTACCACGGGTGTATCACTTATCCTAGGTTCATCTACCTTAGCGTTCATTAGGGCTTTGACGGCTCCCAAAGTACGTTCCCCATGAACTCAAAATATCCCATCACCTTCCAACGGTATTCCAACCACCTTCTCATAACATACTATCACAAACTTCCTCTTGGACAACCAGTCTATTCCCACAATCACATCAAAGCTTCCACGACTCAACGGTATCAACGAACTCTAAAGGTTACGAATAATCGAATAGGATAACAAACGAATATCGAGTCAAATGCTAGAATGCATACAGGAGATTCCACATATGCAAGTAGACGTGGATCAAATGACATAAGAATTATTTGAAAGAAAGGATACGTATATGCACCGAGTGAAAGCGCAACCGAAAGAAAATCAACAGGCGTACCACGACAAATGAACAAAAAAAAATATTAATACGAAAGACGAAAATTCTTATACCAATTATTGACTTTACTCGAAAGATCAAAATAAATAATGTTTTTATAAAAATCAATTTAAATTAAGAAAGTCACTTTAAGTATAAAAATCATTTTAAATAATAATGAAATTGTCTTAAATGTAATCTTTGAAAAATTCATTCTGGTTGTCATAAAAAAAATCTAGAGACGGTTATCTAATGGTGTATCGTACCTTACCACTATGAATCACTTTAAACCTGTTTTTATAATAAAATAAAAATCTATTTACAAAGATCATTTTATACACAATTTTCTACAAACACCAACACAATACTTCCAAAGGGTTTTTATAATTAGACATCAATTATAAAATATGTTACTCAACAAAGGACACCATAATACCAAAAGGGATCGTAAAACACCGTACAGACTCTAACACAATTCTATTTTTTGAAAACGAAAGAAAATACCAGGAACCATATACTCAAAATAGAATCAAACGAACTCGTACAAGAAAACTCATGCAAGACGTTACGTACCCAAAAGAAAACGTAAGGTCTTATCCAAATAACGATCGACAAAGCAAACCTAAAAGCATCGATACTAACACGTCGCCAACGGGTTACGAAAACCAAGGGATATACAATCAAGGGAGTAATGATACACACTAATATGTTAGGAACAATTAGTGCTTAAAAGAAACGTTTGATACTCATACGAGTAATCAATGCAACGAAAGAACTAACGAAACGCGCCTATATCCGAAAGAGCAGATCCGAACAACCAATATACATCAAGACGTAGAATGGGAAAAATCAGGTATCCTTACTAACAAAGTACGATGAAGGGATGCTAAGCTTAGACTTAGGAAATCCGAACAAACAACCGAGCAAACGAGCAACCTCTATAATAGCAATACTAGGTATCCGCAATTACTAGATAGAAGGGCAAACTTACTATCTATACAACTTAACTCAACATATCCTCCAATTAGGGTAAGAGAAAAATTCTCTACCCATACCACCATCTTTATCATGAATACACATATCAAAAAGGAAAACATATTACACTACCACCTTACAACCAAACACAAATAAATGCAATCATGGTCACAAGTCTACGTGTGTGATGCCTTTATAATTATGTTGGCCACCATAATTATAAGTGCCTCCTTTCACACGTGTACTTACTTCCAAGATTACCTATTTTAATCATAATTCACATATGAGCACATATACCACATTGCACATCTTAAACCACTCCAACTTAACACATAAAGGATGCTCCATCAATTAACTACTTACTTATATCAAAATAAAATCAAAACGACATAAAGGAATGAAAATCTCGCAACAACTCCCAAAATATGAAATATCCAAAAGAAATAATCAATAACAACATGACGAGGTAAAGGACGGGATAAACTTATGCTGGGCCTCGCTTGGGTTTGACTTTGCCTCCGCAAGAATCACCCGACTCTGCGGGTCCAGCCCTACTACGCGCATCCGACAAACGATCAACTATCCTATCTCCTTCGGTTCCACAAGAGGCTCCTCTTATGGATCCTTATAACGCTTAAGTCCAGTTGAGAAAACGGTTCCCCAACGAGACTTCTTACGGATGGGGGAAAAACATAGCTAAAATACTAAGAAAATAACTTAATGACAACTTAGCAAAATACGAGATATATAAGCTATGCAAAAATAGAGGGGAAGCATAGCAGTTATATCATCAAACACTTAAGCCCTAAATGCATCTACATGATAGACCCCTGTTTTATAGTCTAGGCTCAACCACCTACTTCTCTATAACCAAAGGCTCTGATACTAATCTGTCACACCCCGCCAAGGCGGAAACGCAAGGCGTAACGAGAATGGATATCATCACAACACAATGGTGTCTACTATAGAGAAATCTAAATGAAGGAAATAACTAAATGGACACTATGTGTCATGACAATACCCAATACAAGATAAAGGAGTTTTGCATTACTAAAGTAATGTCGTACACGAACAAAATAATCCAAATACTAAGAATCTCCAACAAACAAGTATCAAGCAAAACAAATGTCATAAATGAAAAGACTAGAAAAGATAACTCCATAAGCAATGCCTAGGGTCTCTCTCTAGCCACTCTTCCTAACATCCTTCTTATCATCACGATACTCACTTGAAAATGATGCTTAAAAATATCAACACAAAGGTCGGTGAGAGTCATAGGTTTTACGACACCAATACAAGATTTAAATCAATTACTGTGATTAATAAAACAAAACATGGCAGGACAGTTAAGCTAGCAATTATACAGGCTAACATGCAAACGCACAAACAACCATAACTAAGACGGAACGTGTCCCCCGATCCAACGCATATCTCACCATAAATGGGTAGGAACGTTACCCCCGATCCAACAACTCATAACACTGGGTAGGAACGTTACCCTCGATCCTAAATATGTCACTTACGCACCTAAAAGTCTACCAGCTGGAACTTATACTTAGGCCTGAATTCTCAATATCATATCGCAAAACATGTAGCACACAACATACAATAGTCACGTATAGTCTATGCATCTTTGACAACACATTATCACAGTAATCAAAACATTTCCAAACACTTTGCATCATTTCCACCCTAATAAATCATAAGAAAAGAGGGGCTATGAAACTCACCTGAATGCTCAAACGCAGCTTCCAAATCTTAACACACGACTATACAAATAATAAACACGGTTACACACGACCAAGCTAGAATCTCTAGTCCATGTAACACACATATGATGGATGTATAAGGGTTTAGTTTACCATCATTGGTCACCCCGACACCAC
The DNA here is from genome assembly GCA_026074375.1 of Tanacetum coccineum. NCBI lineage: Eukaryota > Viridiplantae > Streptophyta > Magnoliopsida > Asterales > Asteraceae > Tanacetum > Tanacetum coccineum. The sequence continues at coordinate 13,856 of BQNB010137662.1, forward strand.
ACCCAACCTTAACCATCTCATTAACTATTTCTACTAGTTACTTATAATTAACTCAGAATTGCAGAATTTTATCATGACTTTACGTACCCCTAAACCCTTACTTAATGACTCTCATAATTTATACCAAAAATCACCCATGTTCATTTATGAGTATATTAACTACGTTTCGAATTCCAAAAGTCATTTACATGCACAAGTACTCCTAAGAAAATCAAACTTCAAAACAGTCACAATTCGGATCTGATTGCACACTAAAAAGTTTGGACTTATTAACCATACTTAGACATAAAATTAGAAGTTATCCTTTTGGGGTTTCTCTATATACATATGGAACTTAACTAATGTAGAAGGTCTAAGCTTAATTCGAATTTTAAGTTAGGGTTCTACCCTCATAAACATGATCTAAATCTGACCCGTATTTACTGTTTTGACAACTTTTAGGGTAACCAACATTTGAATGACTTCCCGACCTTAAAAACTTTCGAGGATGGATTTTCTGGAAAGTACATTCAATGAGCTATTGTTTAGAGTCCAGAAACACTCAAAAACCTATCACCATCATGGAGATATTCACTCGTAAACACAACCCTAAATTCTTCTCATCCTAAATCAAGTTTTTAACGCAAATCTAACCTAACCAATTGAATGATCATGACCCTAATCAAGCCCTAATCATTCTAGAATCGTTAATTGTCATTAATATTCTGTATTTTATGCAAACCTTAGATCCATCATAAATTATGTTACATGAATTAAAAGAATAAACAAAGAAGAAGAACATACCTAACGATCTTGCTTGAATTTAACACATCACACAACCAAAATTTTCTGTGTCAAATATATTTGTCTTCCTTAGGGTTTTGAGAACTAAATCATACGGCAACAAGAAGAGGGGAAAAGGGATGGGCCAAGTTTGATTTTATATCTTCCTTCTTCAAGTCCTAGCCCAACTCAAATAAGCTTAGTAAAAAAAATTCTTTTAAACCCTAAACCGGATGCCCCCCTATAGATCAAAAAACTCCATATAATTTTATTAATTTATTAATTAACTAATTTACCTTATTTCCTTATGTTCTTATAAAAACCTAAGCTAATTTGATTAAACCTTTTTACTTAAACGCTATATACTAATCTTTCTAAAAATAACTTTCATTTCACCAAACCACTTTCTATTTTTAGAAAGTTTACTACAAACTTCTTTATTTCACTCACTTATTTTATTTCTAAAAATGCCATATATCTCATAAACGCTATCACTAAATCCACCAAATATTGGCGTAGCATTGCATGCAATACGCCATTTTCCTTTCCACATCACTAATCGTGAACAAATGGAATACTCATCACCAAACACAAACACACACACACACACACACACAAAATGAGATGTCTAAACACCTCCAAATGATATTACGAACATTACTTAACCTACTTAGCACACCACACCTAAACACATAAAATGAACTCTTAGCCGAATCCAAAGATATAAACTAACCTGCTCAAATCATGGTTGTCATAGTATCCCCTCCTTTAGGAAATCTCTTCTCGAGATTTAACTAGCTGACTCATCAGCACGATCAATAAACAACTGAGGATACTTAGACTTCATATAATCTTTGCGCTGCCAAGTGAACTCGAGACCACGCTTTGAATCCCAATGAACCTTCACAAGTGATATTTTGCTACATTTTAAACTCTTAATATCACGGTCCATAATCTCTACAGGTTCCTCAACAAAACAAAAAGTTTTGTCAACCTTAATTTCATTTAATGGCACATGCAGGCTAGCATCTGCCAAACACTTCTTTAGGTTTGACACGTGAAACGTGTCATGTAAACCACTCAATTCCTCGGGCAACCTTAACCGATATGCTACAGGACCGATCAATTCAAGAATCTCAAATGGCCCTACATACCTCAGGGCTAACTTACCCTTCTTCCTAAAACGAACCACGCCCTTCCAAGGCGACACCTTTAGCATCACACAATCTCCAACCTTAAATTCCAACGGTTTGCGCCTGTTGTTAGCATAGCTCTTTTGATGATCTCTCACCGCTTAGAGCCTCTCTTTTATAACCACTACTTTATTAATCGTTTCCTGCACCAATTCAGGTCCAATCAAACTACATTCCCCAATTTTAGCCCATAACACAAGTGACCCACATTTTCTTCCATATAGTGCTTCGAACGGAGTGCACCGAATGCTAGTGTGATAACTATTGTTATAGGAGAACTAAGCTAACGGTAGGTGGATATCACAACTGCCACCAAAGCCTATCGCACACGCCCTTAACATGTCCTCTGACGTTTGAATTATACGATAACTATGTCCATCTGTCTGAGGGTGATAAGCCGTGCTCATATCCAATCGCTTTCCTAAGGCTTTCTGAAATATTTGCCAAAGACGTGATGTAAACCGTGCATCGCGATACAAAATAATCGATACAGGCACTCCATGACGTGCAACAATTTCATCGGTGTACAACCTCACCAATTTCTCCGTACTATAATCTTTACGTATTGCCAAAAAATGTGCTAATTGGTGCAATCATCAACTACAAAACCCATATTGTGCAAATCGTGCCCAATATCCTTGTTTCAATGGTAATTTAGTGTGAAGTCCTTGTTGGAATGTTTTTCCCACTTCCATTCAGGTATCTCTGGTTGTTGTAATAAGCCTGAAGGCCTTTGATGCTCAGCCTTCACCTTTGCACAAGTTAAACATTCGCTAACATATGTAGCAATATCCCTCTTCATTCCCGGCCACCAGTACATATCTCGAAGGTCATAGTACATCTTATCCGCTCCAAGATGTACGGAATACGTGGACTTTTGAGCCTCATCTACAATTACTAATCTCACACCTCCTATTAATGGAACCCATATTCGATCCATGAAGCATAAAATCCCGTTTCCTTTCCTTTTCATTTGCTGATCTAAACCATGTAACCTTTCATCCATTACATTCTCCTGATCAAACGCCTCACCCTGAGCTACCAATATCATTCCTTTCACTCCTGACTGAATAGTCATTGCCATCGTCCGCACCCGCTTAGGTTTGATAGTTTCCTTCCTACTTAGTGCATCCGCCACCACATTCGCTTTACCCGGGTGATATCGAATTTCACACTCATAATCACTAAATAACTCCATCCATCTCCTTTGATGCATATTCAGCTCCTTCTGATCAAATATGTATTGGAGACTCTTATGATCCGTGTAAATAACACTTTTCGTACCATATAAATAATATCTCCAAGTTTTTAAAGCAAACACCATTGTCCCTAACTCAAGATCACGTGTAGTATAATTCTTCTCGTGAATCTTTAACTGTCTTGACGCATAAGCAATCACCTTATTTCTCTGCATAAGCACACAACCCAACTTCTGATTTGAAGCATCAGAATAAACTACAAAATCTTCAACTTCATCGGGAAGTGACAATAGCGGTGCTTCACATAAATTATTTTTTAAAGTCTGGAAAGCCTCTTCTTGTTTTACACCCCACACATACTTTTGGTTCTTCTAAGTCAACGAAGTAAGAGGTTTATCAATCTTAGAGAAGTTTGCGATAAAACGCCGGTAGTAACCCGCCAACCCCAAAAACCATCGAATCTCAGACGGTGTCGTAGGAGCTTTCGAATTATTTATTGATTCTATCTTACCTCGGTCCACATGTATGCCACCCTGATTAACCACGTGTCCAAGGAAATGCACTTATTCCAATCAGAACTCACACTTGGAGAATTTGACATACAACTTCTCCTTCCTCAACAATTCTAAAACCAACCTCAAATGCACCTCATGCTCCTCCTTCGACTTCGAGTAAATCAAAATGTCATCTATGAAAACAATGACAAACTTATCTAAATATGGTTTACAGACTCGATTCATCAGGTCCATAAAGACTGTTGGGGCATTGGTTAGTCCGAAAGGCATAACGGTAAACTCAAAATGT
>BQNB010137663.1:0-17813 GCA_026074375.1 Tanacetum coccineum
GGTTTCCTGTCTCTCTCAAAATTTTTAGCATAAACAAAAGACATAAATTGTTTCCTATGATCATGAATAAAATTCACTTCAAAATGCATAACTTGATCTGTCTGCGAAATCAAATTAGCCCCAACAATATTCCTATCCCACCCAACCATAATCCTACAACCTCTATTACTATCCACCGAATTAGAAACCCAATTCCAATTACCAAAAATATTATCCCCAACCTGATTAACAAACTTTTTAGAAACTTGAGTTTCAATAACAGCACACATACTAACCTTTTCTTCCCTAATTAACAATTTCACTTCATCTTGTTTAGAGGTATTAGTCATACCTCTAATATTCCAGCAAGCAACATTGACAATCATTGGAGATTAGAAGGGTGTGCAGCAAGACCACCTTGCATTTGAGCCATAGAACCATCAATATCACTTGAAACCTCATTCTGAGTCACAAAATTTGCAGAACCACTAACATCTTCACCAACTTCCTCCATTTCATCAAACCCACTATCATCAGCATAATGACCGTTCTTCTCATCGTTTTTAATTTCCTCACATCTTTCTAAAAAATATTCCACCATATCATCAGTCCAAATTTCCTTAAAATCATCCATAAGTGGCCTCTTAGTCAACATGAAAAGATCAACTTCAGCCCTTCTTCTTTCCCACTATAACTCCTCCACTTTAATAAGATCTTCTTTACAAGACTGATCATAGAACTTTGTATACAGATTACTATTACTTTTGACACCCGTTGCTTCATCAATTTCTTTAACTAACCTCAGGGCATTAGCACGAGCATTCACATGAAGATTCTCGGGAAAGGGTTTATAGCCGATGAAATGCTCAAATGATGAAGATACTTATGTCGAACAAATCTGCTCGCCAAAGGTATCTTGTATTGGGTAAAGGGTTTATACCCGATGAAATACTCAAATAATGACGAAAGTTATGTCGAACAAATCTGCTCGCCAAAGGTATCTTGTTTTGGGTAAAAGGTTTATACCCGAGGAAATGATCAAATAATGACGGTAGTTATGTCGAGCAAATTTGCTCACCAAAGTCATCTTGTTTTGGGTATAGGGATTATACCCGATGAAATGCTAAAATGATGACGAAAGCTATGTCGAGAAAATCTGCTCGCCAAAGGAATCTTCTTTCGGGTAAAGGGTTTATACCCGATGAAATGCTCAAATGATGACGGTAGTTATGTCGAGCAAATTTGCTCGCCAAAGGTATCTTGTTTTGGGGAAAGAGTTTATACCCCATAAAATGGTCAAATGATGATGAAAGTTATGTTGAGCAAATATGCTCGCCAAAGGTATCTTGTTTTGGGTAAAGGGTTTGTACCTGATGAAATGCCCAAATGACAACGAAAGTTATGTCGAGCAAAACTACTCGCCAAAGGTATCAAGTTTTGGGTAAATTGTTTATAGCCGATGAAATGCTCAAATGATGAAGAAAGTTATGTCGAGCAAATCTGCTCGCTGAAGGTATCTTGTATTGGGTAAAGGGTTTATACCCGATGAAATGCTCAAATAATGACGAAAGTTATGTCGAGCAAATATGCTCGCCAAAGGTATCTTGTTTTCGGTAAAGGGTTTATACCCGAGGAAATGCTCAAATGATGACGGTAGTTATGTCGAGCAAATTTGCTCCCCAAAGTTATCTTGTTTTGGGTAAAGGGATTATACCCGATGAAATGCTCAAATTATGACGAAAGTTATGTTGAGCAAATCTGCTCGCCAAAGGTATCTTGTTTTGGGTAAAGGGTTTATACCCGATGAAATGCTCAAATGATGACGAAAGTTATGTCGAGCAAATCTGCTCGCCAAAGGTATCTTGTTTTGGGTAAAGGGTTTATACCCGATGAAATGCTCAAATGATGACGATAGTTATGTCGAGCAAATCTACTCGCCAAATGTATCTTGTTTTGGGTAAAGGATTTATACCCGATGAAATGCTCAAATGATGACGGAAGTTATGTCGAGCAAATCTGCTCGCCAAAGGTATCTTGTTTTGGGTAAAGGGTTTATACCCGATGAAATGCTCAAATGATGACGAAAGTTATGTTGAGCAAATCTGCTCGCCAAAGGTATCTTGTTTTGGGTAAAGGGTTTATACCCGATGAAATGCTCAAATGATGACGGAAGTTATGTCGAGCAAATCTGCTCGCCAAAGGTATCTTGTTTTTGGTAAAGGGTTTATACCCAATGAAATGCTCAAATTACGACGATAGTTTTGTGGAGCGAATCTACTCGCCAAAGGTATCTTGTTTTGGGTAAATGGTTTATACCCGACGAAATGCTCAAATGATGACGAAAGTTATGTCGAGCAAATCTGCTCGCCAAAGGTATCTTGTTTTGGGTAAAGGGTTTATACCCGATAAAATGCTCAAATGATGACGAAAGTTATGTCGAGCAAATCTGCTCGCCAAAGGTATCTTGTTTTGGGTAAAGGGTTTATACCCGGTGAAATGCTTAAATAATGACGGTAGTTATGTAGAGCAAATTTGCTCGCCAAAGGTATCTTGTTTTGGGTAAAGGGTTTATACCCGATAAAATGCTCAAATGATGACGAAAGTTATGTTGAGCAAATATGCTCGCCAAAGGTATCTTGTTTTGGGTAAATTGTTTATAGCCGATGAAATGCTCAAATGATGAAGAAAGTTATGTCGAGCAAATCTGCTCGCCAAAGGTATCTTGTATTGGGTAAAGGGTTTATACCCGATGAAATATTCAAATAATGACGAAAGTTATGTCGAACAAATCTGCTCGCCAAAGGTATCTTGTTTTGGGTAAAGGGTTTATACCTGAGGAAATGCTCAAATAATGACGGTAGTTATGTCGAGCAAATTTGCTCCCCAAAGTTATCTTGTTTTGGGTAAAGGGATTATACCCGATGAAATGCTCAAATGATGACGAAAGTTATGTCGAGCAAATCTGCTCGCCAAAGGTATCTTGTTTTGGGTAAAGGGTTTATACCCGATGAAATGCTCAAATGATGACGGTAGTTATGTTGAGAAAATTTGCCCGCCAAAGGTATCTTGTTTTGGGGAAAGGGTTAATACCCGATAAAATGCTCAAATGATGACGAAAGTTATGTCGAGCAAATATGCTCGCCAAAGGTATCTAGTTTTGGGTAAATTGTTTATAGCCGATGAAATGCTCAAATGATGAAGATACTTATGTCGAACAAATCTGCTCGCCAAAGGTATCTTGTATTGGGTAAAGGGTTTATACCCGATGAAATACTCAAATAATGACGAAAGTTATGTCGAACAAATCTGCTCGCCAAAGGTATCTTGTTTTGGGTAAAAGGTTTATACCCGAGGAAATGATCAAATAATGACGGTAGTTATGTCGAGCAAACTTGCTCCCCAAAGTTATCTTGTTTTGGGTAAAGGGATTATACCCGATGAAATGCTCAAATGATGACGAAAGCTATGTCGAGAAAATCTGCTCGCTAAAGGAATCTTCTTTCGGGTAAAGGGTTTATACCCGATAAAATGCTCAAATGATGACGAAAGTTATGTTGAGCAAATATGCTCACCAAAGGTATCTTGTTTTGGGTAAAGGGTTTATACCTGATGAAATGCCCAAATGACAACGAAAGTTATGTCGAGCAAAACTGCTCGCCAAAGGTATCTAGTTTTGGGTAAATTGTTTATAGCCGATGAAATGCTCAAATGATGAAGAAAGTTATGTCGAGCAAATCTGCTCGCCGAAGGTATCTTGTAATGGGTAAAGGATTTATAACCGATGAAATGCTCAAATGATGAAGAAAGTTATGTCGAGCAAATTTGCTCGCCAAAGGTATCTTGCATTGGGTAAAGGGTTTATACCCGATGAAATACTCAAATAATGACGAAAGTTATGTCGAGCAAATCTGCTCGCCAAAGGTATCTTGTTTTGGGTAAAGGGTTTATACCCGAGGAAATGCTCAAATAATGACGGTAGTTATGTCGAGCAAATCTGCTCCCCAAAGTTATCTTGTTTTGGGTAAAGGGATTATACCCGATGAAATGCTCAAATGATGACGAAAGTTATGTCGAGCAAATCTACTCGCCAAAGGTATCTTGTTTTGGGTAAAGGGTTTATACCCGATGAATTGCTCAAATGATGACGATTGTTATGTCGAGCAAATCTACTCGGCAAAGTTATCTTGTTTTAGGTAAAGGGTTTGTACCCGATGAGATGCTCGAATGACGACGATAATTTTGTGGAGCAAATCTACTCGCTAAAGGTATCTTGTTTTGGGTAAATAGTTTATACCCGACGAAAGGCTCAAATGATGACGAAAGTTATGTCGAGCAAATCTTCTCGCCAAAGGTATCTTGTTTAGTTAAGGGTTTAAACCTGGTGAAATGCTCAAATGATGACGGTATTTATGTCGAGTAAATTTGCTCACCAAAGGTATCTTGTTTTGGGTAAAGGGTTTAAACCCGATGAAATGCTCAAATGATGACGAAAGTTATGTCGAGCAAATATGCTCGCCAAAGGTATCTTGTTTTGGGTAAAGGGTTTATAACTGATGAAATGCTCAAATGACGACGAAAGTTATGTCGAGGAAAACTGGTCGCCAAAGGTAACTTGTTTTGGGTAAAGGGTTTATACCCGATGAAATGCTCAAATGATGATGAAAGTTATGTCGAGCAAATCTGCTCGCCAAAGGTATCTTGTTTTGGGTAAAAGGTTTATACCCGATGAAATGCTCAAATGATGATGAAAGTTATGTCGAGCAAATCTGCTCGCCAAAGGTATCTTCTTTTGGGTAAAGGGTTTATACCCGATGAAATGCTCAAATGATGACGGTAGTTATGTCGAGCAAATTTGCTCGCCAAAGGTATCTTGTTTTGGGTAAAGGGTTTATACCCGATGAAATGCTCAAATGATGACGAAAGTTATGTCGAGCAAATCTGCTCGCCAAAGGTATCTTGTTTTTGGTAAAGGGTTTATACCCGATGAAATGTTCAAATGATGACGAAAGTTATGTCGAGCAAATCTGCTCGCCAAAGGTATCTTGTTTTGGGTAAAGGGTTTATACCCGATGAAATGCTCAAATGATGACGAAAGTTATGTCGAGCAAATCTGCTCGCCAAGGTTATCTTATTTTGGGTAAAGGGTTTATAGCCGATGAAATGCTTAAATGATGATGAAAGTTATGTCGAGCAAATCTGCTCGCCAAAGGTATCTTGTTTTGGGTAAAGGGTTTATACCCGATGAAATGCTCAAATGATGACGAAAGTTATGTCGAGCAAATCTGCTCGCCAAAGGTATCTTGTTTTTGGTAAAGGGTTTATACCCGATGAAATGCTCAAATGATGACGAAAGTTATGTCGAGCAAATCTGCTCGCCAAAGGTATCTTGTTTTGGGTAAAGGGTTTATACCCGATGAAATGCTCAAATGATGACGAAAGTTATGTCGAGCAAATCTGCTCGCCAAAGGTATCTTGTTTTGGGTAAAGGGTTTATACCCGATGAAATGCTCAAATGATGACGAAAGTTATGTCGAGCAAATCTGCTCGCCAAAGGTATCTTGTTTTGGGTAAAGGGTTTATACCCGATAAAATGCTCAAATGATGACGAAAGTTATGTTGAGCAAATATGCTCGCCAAAGGTATCTTGTTTTGGGTAAAGGGTTTATACCTGATGAAATGCCCAAATGACAACGAAAGTTATGTCGAGCAAAACTACTCGCTAAAGGTATCTAGTTTTGGGTAAATTATTTGTAGCCAATGAAATGCTCAAATGATGAAGAAAGTTATGTCGAGCAAATTTGCTCGCCAAAGGTATCTTGTTTTGGGTAAAGGGTTTATACCCGATGAAATACTCAAATAATGACGAAAGTTATGTCGAGCAAATCTGCTCGCCAAAGGTATCTTGTTTTGGGTAAAGGGTTTATACCCGATGAAATGCTCAAATGATGACGAAAGTTATGTCGAGCAAATCTGCTCGCCAAAGGTATCTTGTTTTGGGTAAAGGGTTTATACCCGATGAAATGCTCAAATGATGACGAAAGTTATGTCGAGCAAATCTGCTCGCCAAAGGTATCTTGTTTTGGGTAAAGGGTTTATACCCGATGAAATGCTCAAATGATGACGAAAGTTATGTCGAGCAAATCTGCTCGCCAAAGGTATCTTGTTTTGGGTAAAGGGTTTATACCCGATGAAATGCTCAAATGATGACAAAAGTTATGTCGAGCAAATCTGCTCGCCAAAGGTATCTTGTTTTTGGTAAAGGGTTTATACCCGATGAAATGCTCAAATGATGACGAAAGTTATGTCGAGCAAATCTGCTCGCCAAAGGTATCTTGTTTTGGGTAAAGGGTTTATACCCGATGAAATGCTCAAATGATGATGATAGTTATGTCGAGCAAATCTACTCGCCAAAGGTATCTTGTTTTGGGTAAAGGGTTTATACCCGATGAAATGCTCAAATGATGACGGAAGTTATGTCGAGCAAATCTGCTCGCCAAAGTTATCTTGTTTTAGGTAAAGGGTTTATACCCGATGAAATGCTCAAATGACGACGATAGTTTTGTGGAGCAAATCTACTCGCCAAAGGTATCTTGTTTTGGGTAAATGGTTTATACCCGACGAAATGCTCAAATGATGACGAAAGTTTTTTTTAACGGTAAAATAAATATATTAAAATGCAAGGTTATTTACAAACAAAGCCCAAGAAATATCTAAGAAGGACAAACCCCTTCTGAGACATTCACTTGACTAAAACAAAAACAAGGCCTTGGACAAACCCCAAGCCTTATACAAAAATGAAATACCAAATAACTTATAATAACAACTATTTCTCTTGATAACTCTATCACTTAATCACTAACTATGCTCTTATAACTTGTAACCAGATCACTATGTATGTAGATAACAAAACTTACTTATTATATTATACTCTAACCTGTCCACACTTGGTTACTAACCATAAATCTTTAAAATTTAGAACCTGAAATTACCAATCATACTTGAAACATATATCAGCATACTTGAACTGCAACATAACTTCTCTACTTGAAACATTTTGCATAACCTTTGATACACCTTATGAGTCATACAACAAGCCTTTAAAACCTGGACATTTAAACTTCCATGGATCCTGACCAAAACAGAACTGAAGTCCTTCAACCATTCCAGCCTTGAGCCTTTATCAATGATATATATAGTATTACATTTCCAGAAACCAGTGTTCAAACCACTAACATGACCACAACTCAGATTAATAAGACCAGAATCATAATAAAATCCAATACCAGCATCAAAATAGAGACCAAAATCAGCATAAGAGCTAACAGAACCAAAATTGAATAACCTTGCATCATAATTTGGAAACCCAAAACCCCAATACCCAAGAACCCCCAACCCAGAAGTACCATGATAAAAAGAACCATTCCTGAATATAAAACTAATGCAGCACCAAAACCTTATAACACCAAAAATGTAAGCTGCCCAAAACCTAACCCAGCTGGTGTTTTCCCAAACACCCATTAAACTATACCACTGATTCAGAAAGTGAAACCAGAACCAAAAAATGCTAAAAAGGAGCATTCTAAATCTCAATAGCATACTTGGAGTGCAACCAAGCATACCGAGAATAATCCTAACCCAAAACAGCATACAACCAACCTTAAGGATATGAGTGAAGAGACAAGCATGACACCAGTTAAGTCCTACAGACCAAAGGGAGACATCTAAGCCAGGCTTACACCCCTCCCAAGGACTGATACAGACAAAACCACTGTCAACTAGGGGAAGACGACTAAGTCGTCTCTTGTCTGAGCACAACCTAACCCCCCTTATGCCACCAGAACCTAAAGGAACAAATGAAATAACCCAAGTCAGGCCATAGACAATATACAGGAAGCTTTGACAATCACGAAGTGATAGAAAAAACCAACGAACCCTGCATATCCTACAAACCTTCCAAGGAGAGTAAGTATACCATAACTCACTCAAACCCATACAAAACAGACCACCCCCTTATGTCTCCCAAACCTATGCGTCAAAACCGGAACGTTTGACTTTTCTACCCTGCACTCCCTTATGACTCCATCCCATATATGAAACCCAAACCCACCCCATCCTACCCCACCAAAACTACACTCTACATAAGCATGAGTATAAAAATGATACTCACACTTATGTAATTTCCTGGTCCACCCCTGATGGTACCCCACCCAATCACTTATTGTGATCACCACGGGGTGATCACAAGCACAAGAACGGAAAAAAGAAGACGTCATTCCCATGCTATAATCCATAATTCCAATCCAAGAAAAGCTCCACAGAGTACCTGCATAAAAAAAGTTAGCAAAAAAACCTATACAAAACCACCAAACACCCCAACTAAACCTCCAATACTGCCACAAGCTCATGGCAAGCTTGTGCATAATACACCAACTCCACAAATTATGTAACATCATCATTAACCCCATACTTAACCCCATAACCACTCTTTTCCCCACTCCCTTATTAGGAATCTTCCAAATAGCAGCAGCCTTATCTACCTCATGAGACCGTTTAATCTTCAACCCCAACAGTCTTAGCCTGACTGTATCCACAATGATATCAAAAACCTTATCTGCAGGCCTTTCCACACTTCTAAATAATCTAAAATTGCGTTCTTGCCAGATGAAATAAACCGCAACACCAAAAACCAACCTTTGAATAATACTCCACAACGTATTGTTCGCCTTTCTAACAGAAATACCAGAAACAATCTCAGCCCAAACATATGAAAGATCTTCAAGCCTACACATAAGCTTAAGCCTATCCCAAATACCCTGAGCAAAACCGCATTGGAAAAAAGGTGACTGTGAGAGTCTTTGCAGCTTTTACAAAATGGACAGACCATGTTATCAGCACCAATCCATCGGGAAATCCTATCTTGAGTCTTCAATCTACCCTTGAGAGCCATCCACAAAATGAACGCATGCCTGGGAATACATTGGGAAAACCATACATGTTTGTGCCACATAACTTCAGGACCATCAATTCTAAGAACCTTCCAAGCCTCTTTTACACTAAACTGAACCTCTTCATTCTTTTTATTAAACCATAACGCTTTATCAACAGAATCACTACTTAATACCGGAACCGGGACATCAATAACTTCACTAAACAATTCTGACCACTCAAACGGCCAAATCTAGTTATTTTCACAGATTAAATCAGCCACTTTAGCATTCAAATCAAAACCACAACTAGAAATGATGTGGTTACTAATAAGTCTGCATAAAGGGCCGTTAGAGTGCCATCTATCATACCAGACGAAACAATCGATACCATTACCAATTTTATAACCTACAAACTTCCTAACACTGTCTCTCAACTTCAATATCTGTTTAAGATTCCAAGAAAAACTATCCCTAACTTTCATATCCCATAAACATTCCCCCTTTAACTTATAAACATTAAGCCATTTAACCCACAACGACTCTTTCCTACTAGCAATGTACCACAAATGTTTGACCATAAGAGCACAATTCATGACTCTCAACGATTTCAACCCTAAACCACCTTGATTCTTAGGCCTACAAACATCCTTCCAAGAGACACTAGCAATACCACTACTAGACTCAGACTTTCCCCAAATAAAGTTTTTAAAGAGTTTATCAATACTGTCACAAATAGAAACCGGCAACATAAACATGGAAGCCCAGTAAACATGAAGCGACGAAAGGACAGAAGCAACAAGTTGAAGTTTACCAGCAAATGATAACGACTTATTTCTCCAGTCAAAAATACGCTTCTTCACCTTTTCCACTAAAACTCTACAATCTGCAATACTTAACATTTTAGAAGTTAATGGAATGCCTAAATACCTAACAGGTAATTCACCCTCCCTAAAAGGCATAGCCAAATGAATATCCTCTTTAACATCATCAGGAACATTACTATAGAAAACTGTGCTCTTAGCCATACTAGGATAGAGACCCGAAGTCATGCTAAACTCATCTAAAGCTCTTCGAAGGATACTAGCAGAAATGAGATCCCCATGGCAAAGCATTAACAAATCATCCGCGAAACATAAGTGAGTAAGATTAATTTTACTACAACCCCAATGATACCTAAACCGACTGTCAAGACGAATCTGCCTTTTAATCATAAGGTTTAAAACTTCCATGACAATAGTAAATAAATACGGAGACATGGGGTCACCTTGCCTAAGACCCCTTTTACCCTTAAAGAACCCATGCATTTCCCCATTAACACAAATAGAAAACGAAGCAGTGGTAAGACATACCATAATCCATTTGATCATAGAACTGTGAAAGCCAAATCTTTGTAGAGCAATCTTCAAAAATTCCCAATTCACCGTATCATAAGCTTTTTCGATATCTACCTTGAAAGCACACCGCTGAGCTCCACCTTTACGCCCATAACCATGCATGAATTCCTGAGCCAAAAAGATATTGTCACTAATCTGTCTTCCCGGGATAAACGCACTCTGATTGGAATCAACAATAGAACCAAGACCCTCCTTAAGCCGATTTGTAATAACCTTACTGATACACTTATAAACCACATTGCAACACGCAATGGGTCTATAATCAGTAATCTTCAAAGGGGTTTGCAGTTTAGGAACAAGAGAAATCAGATTAGCATTGAACTCCCCTAATAACTTGCTAGAATAAAAGAATTCCTTCACTGCAGCACAGACATCACCCCCTACAATGTTCCAGGCAGTTTTGAAAAATTTCGAAGTGTAACCATCCGGACCCGCAGCCTTATCATCCTCTATACTAAACATGGCAAACTTAATCTCATCATCCAAAACCGGCCTAACCATATAGTCAGCACATTGAGCATCCAACTTATTAATAAACAAGCTATCCGGATCTTCAATAGGAAAAACCTCATCTTCAGTGCCTAAAAACTTACTAAAATGATCAACAAACTTGGGAGCAATATAATCTCCCTCATATTTGTGACCCTCAGAATCATACACAACCTCATCTGCTTTTAAAAATTCTACGTTCAGAGTTTGGGAAAGTAAGACGAATTATGATCCATCTTTAAGCATGATTCTTCGTCTTTTGTTGAGAGATCATCTCTTCATCCTAGCTGCCTACTTATAAGCATTACAAAAACATACTCCTCTTCTATTAGATGAAACATCCGATCCTTATCTAACAATTTGGCACCTTTTTAACTCCTCCCTTAAACCTTGACCTCATCATAAAACATTTTCCCATTTAATCTATTCATATTCCTCAAGTGTTTCTTCATATTTCTTAACCTTTTAGCAAGAACAAACATATGAAACCCATGAACTTCACTATACCAATTATCCTTAATAGTAGGGAGAAACTCAGGCTTATCAGTCAAAAAGTTCATAAACCGAAATGACCGAGGCTTAAAGCCTTTAACATCAGGATAAACAATGATAGATCCGGGCTGTGGGTCCGAAGTTCATATAAGGGAGAAAACTTAGCAAAAACAAGCTAGCATTAAGAAGGACAAATAAACTTCGCATTGCCCAAAACTCTATCAAGTTTTTTAAGAAAACCAGCTTCCGGGTTCCTTCTCTTTTGAATCCATGTGTAAAACATACCATAACTAACAATATCTTCCAACTCCAAACTATGTAAAACCCTTCTAAACACATCCATATCTCTATCGACAATATTAAAACTATTAGAACATTCATCCGTATTCATAATAACGTTAAAATCCCCCAAAACCACCCAAGGATCATTGCTAACCAACATATTATGCTCACTCAGATTCCTCCATAAAGGTTTCCTATCTCTCTCAAAATTTTTAGCATAAACAAAAGACACAAATTGTTTCCTATGATCATGACTAAAATTCACTTCAAAATGCATAACTTGATCTGTCTGCGAAATCAAATTAGCCCCAACAATATTCCTATCCCACCCAACCATAATCCTACAACCTCTATTACTATCCACCGAATTAGAAACCCAATTCCAATTACCAAAAACATTATCCCCAACCTGATTAACAAACTTTTTAGACACTTGAGTTTCAATAATAGCACACATACTAACCTTTTCTTCCCTAATTAACAATTTCACTTCATCTTGTTTAGAGGTATTAGTCATACCTCTAATATTCCAGCAAGCAACTTTGACAATCATTGGAGATTAGAAGGGTGTGCAGCAAGACCACCTTGCATTTGAGCCATTGAACCATCAATATCACTTGAAACCTCATTCTGAGTCACAAAATTTGCAGAACCACTAACATCTTCACCAACTTCCTCCATATCATCAAACCCACTATCATCAGCATAGTGACCGTTCTTCTCATCATTTTTAATCTCCTCACATCTTTCTAAAAAATATTCCACCATATCATCAGTCCAAATCTCCTTAAAATCATCCATAAGAGGCCTCTTAGCCAGCATGAAAAGATCAACCTCAGCCCTTCTCCTTTCCCACTGTAACTCCTCCACTTTAATAAGATCTTCTCGGCAAGACTGATCATAGAACTTTGTATACAGATTACTATTACTTTTGACACCCGTTGCATCATTAGTTTCTTTAACTAACCTCAGGGCATTAGCACGAGCATTCACATGAAGATTCTCATTCAATTGGACAATTCTGTTATGAAGACTCTCCATCACTTCAATTAACTTCAATTCAGCCGGGCTTTTCTCAACATAAGACCTCTTCTTCCACTTTTCCTTGTACAATTTTACTATATCATCAGGCCACTTATTAATTTCTTCCTCTGCAATAGGAAGACCTGAATTGCAAGCAGTAGTAATACGAGCCCTCACTTCTTCCCAGACATCAGAAACCTCAACATCAATATCCTCATTCAAAACATCAAACCTATTTTCCACACTAACACCATCCTTAAAGACAGAACCCTTAGAAGTACCGTCACTAGCTTTATCCTTCATTTCCAAATTACCCGACTCCTTATTAGAATTACTCTTAACATTTGACATCCCCACACCAACATTAGAACTACTTTTGACAACTTCATCTGCCACTATACACTCATCAACATTCATATTATTATCATTACTTTTGACAGGAACATATTTGGCTGAACTTTCCTTAACCTCAATGTCCACAACATTATTACGACTCTTATTATTAATACCACCCCTATCTCTATAACCCATATTTCCTCTACCATTCACCGAACGCTGCTGATAATTGTTGACAAAATTTCTATTACCTCTCCTATAACCAACATTTTGCCACCCTTCTTGATCATTAACAACATTCCCAGCAGCCCTATAGTTTTTAACACTCTCATCCCCACCAACCTTCTTTTCCAAATTAGATTGACCCTTACTATAGAACCTAGAAAGATGACCGAAATTCTTACAATGCTCACATACCAAAGGTCTCCACGCATAATCAACATTTAGCATCATGGATTTTCCCAAGCTTTTATAACAAATTTCTACTGTATCAATCAAACCCTTTGCTGCATCGACCTCCACCAAAACCTTAGCATACAATGCCCTACCAAATGGTTTTTCACAAATTGACGTAGTAATTTTGTCCATAATGATTGGAACACCTATTCTACTAGCAATCCTACTAATACCATCCACATTCCAAGCTTCTAACGGGATGTCATAAATTTTAACCCACAATGGAACCTTAGAAGTATCCAATTTAGACATACACAAACCAGGCTCCCATTTACGAACAAACAACGGCTTATTCTCCACCATCCAGGGCCCATTCTCTATAACACTATTCATACCTTCCTGAGACTTAAAGTTGAAATAATACAAACCTTGATTAACGATAACCTCCTCAAGCTGATATAAACGCCACATTCTCTTTAGGTGACCTAGAATTTCCCTATAACCCATCTAAAACCCCACAAAATGACCACTTCTGAATACCCTCTTCTAAAACCGGATCCATAACTGCAACTTCCCTACCTTCTTCATTCAAAGCCGTCGATACAAACTTGAGCTTATTATTTCCAAAACCTCCAAAACTCTTAGCAACAGCACTAGCGAACGATACAGACTGCTTTAAACCCCCATTATTACTTAACCCACTACACACCTCCTTACTCTGTCCCCCTGCTTCAAAATTACTAACCGAGCCAACCCCCTTGTTCAACAAACTACCATCACCTACAATTCTAAACATACCAGGAACTCTAACTTCCTTCATATTCACACTTTTGCCATTAGACTTCTTATTGACATTAAAATTAGGATTCAGAATAGGGTTCTCATCAAAAGGTACAGGCATTTCAGGAACAACATCACTACCACTAGACCCCAAAACATTTTTATTAATAGAAACATTACCAGCAAAAGGTAAATCATTAACAACCTTAGACATAACACCAACATTAGAGTTATTACTCACAACAGACTCCTTACCAATAGAACCAAATATCAACTCAGACTCATTCATATCACTCATACCTTCATCCTTCCGAAAATCATTCATACGAGAAGAAACACCATCACTAACACCATCAGACTCCCCAACCTCACCTTCATAAGCAACCTCTTCCATATCCACAGCTAAACCACCCATTTTAGAACCCGATCTAGTAACTCTATCCTTGAAATTCACTTGAGAGGATTTACCTAACATAGACCTATGCTTCATCGTATCACCAGACTCAGGATTCATAGTACGAGTGGTTTTTTAGGTTTAAGAATCGAATCCACCTTTTTAGAAGGTGGGATCTCATTAGGAACGAGATTAGAAACTGGAATGTTTTCTTTCATGATTTTAGAAACGAAAAACCATAATCAATTAATGGATCTGAGCACAAACAATCGAAATAACAAAACGAGGTGAATAAGAGCACCGTTACACAGTGAAAAGGAGTATAACAACTATTTGAAACTTGATTAATGAAGAACGGACAAAGATGAACAGTGAAATAAGAAGGATTAAATGATTAAAATGAAGGATTAAAGAAATAAAATGGATGTATTTAGTAACAGTGATGAACAGTACGAACGTATATCCAACTAGGTGAAATCGCCCATAGTTAGAGAGAGAAATAAAATAAATGATGACGAAAGTTATGTCGAGCAAATCTGCTCGCCAAAGGTATCTTGTTTTGGGTAAAGGGTTTATAGCCGATGAAATGCTCAAATGATGACGAAAGTTATGTCGAGAAAATATGCTCGCCAAAGGTATCTTGTTTTGGGTAAAGGGTTTATACCCGATGAAATGCTCAAATGATGACGAAAGTTATGTCAAGCAAATCTGCTCGCCAAAGGTATCTTGTTTTGGGTAAAGGGTTTATACCCGATGAAATGCTCAAATGATGGCAAAAGTTATGTCAAGTAAATCTGCTCGCCAAAGGTATCATGTTTTGGGTAAAGGATTTATACCGGATGAAATGCTCAAATGATGACGAAAGTTATATCGAGCAAATCTGCTCGCCAAAGGTATCTTGTTTTGGGTAAAGGGTTTATACCCGATGAAATGCTTAAATGATGACGAAAGTTATGTCGAGCAAATCTGCTCGCCAAAAGTATCTTCTTTTGGATAAAGGGTTTATAACCGATGAAATGCTCAAATGATGACGAAATTTATGTCAAGCAAATCTGCTCGCCAAAGGTATTTTGTTTTGAGTAAAGGGTTTAAACCCGATGAAATGCTCAAATAATGATGAAAGTTATGTCGAGCAAATCTTCTTGCCAAAGGTATCTTGTTTTTGGTAAAGGGTTTATACCGAATGAAATGCCAAATCATGACAAAAGCTATGTCGAGCAAATTTGCTCGCCAAAGGTATCTTTTTTTGGGTAAAGGGTTTATACCCGATGTATTGCTCAAATGATGACGAAAGTTATGTCGAGCAAATCTACTCGACAAATGTATCTTGTTTTGGATAAAGGGTTTATAGCCGATGAAATGCTCAAATGATAATGAAACTTATGTCGAGCAAATCAGCTCGCCAAAGCTATCTAGTTTTGGGGAAAGGGTTTATACCCGATGAAATGCTCAAATAATGACGAAAGTTATGTCTGATGAAATGCTCAAATGATAACGAAAGTTATGTCGAGCAAATTTGTCTCCAAAGGTATCTTGTTTTGGGTAAAAGGTTTTTACCGAATGAAATGCTCAAATGATGAAGTAAGTTATATCGAGTAAATCTGCTTGGCAAAGGTATCTTGTTTTGGGTAAAGGGTTTATAGCCGATGAAATGCTCAAATGATGACGAAAGTTATGTCAGGCAAATCTACTCGCCAAAGGTATCTGGTTTTGGGTAAAGGGTTTATACCCGATGAAATGCTCAAATGATGACGATAGTTATGGCGAGCAAATCTACTCGCCAAAGGTATCTTGTTTTGGGAAAAGGGTTTATACCTGATGAAATGCTCAAATAACGACGAAAGTTATATCAACTAAATCTGCTCGCCAAAGGTATCTTGTTTTTGGTAAAGGGTTTACACCCGATGAAATGCTCAAATGATGACGAAAGTTATGTCAAGCAAATCTGCTCGCCAAAGGTATCTTGTTTTGGGTAAAGGGTTTATTCCCAATGAAATGCTCAAATGATGACGAAAGTTATGCCGAGCAAATTTGCTCGCGAAAGGTATCTTCTTTTGGGTAAAAGGTTTATACCCGATTAAATGCTCAAATGATGACGATAGTTATGTCTAGCAAATCTGCTCGCCAAAGGTATCTTGTTTTGGTAAAGGGTTTATACGAAACCGATGAAATGCTCAAATGATGACGAAAGTTATGTCGAGCAAATCTGTTAGCCAAAGGTATCTTGTTATGGTAAAGGGTTTATACCCGATGAAATGCTCAAAGGATGATGAAATTTATGTTCCGCAAATCTGCTCGCCAAAGGTATCTTGTTTTTGGTAAAGTGTTTATACCCGATGAAATGCTCAAATAATGACGAAATTTATGTTGAGCAAATCTGCTGGACAAAGGTATCTTGTTTTGGGTAAAAGGTTTATACCCGATGAAATTCTCAAATGATGACGAAAGTTATGTCGGGCAAATCTGCCAAAGGTATCTTGTTTTAGGTAAAGGGTTTATAGACGATGAATTGCTCAAATGATGACAAAAGTTATGTTGGGCAAATCTGCTCGCCAAAGGTATTTTGTTTTTAGTAAAGGGTTTATACCCGATGAAATGCTCAAATGATGATGAAAGTTATGTCGAGCAAATCTGCTCGCCAAAGGTATTTTGTTTTGAGTAAAGGGTTTATACCCGATGAAATGCTCAAATGATGACGAAAATTATGTCAAGCAAATCTGCTAGTCAAAGGTATCTTATTTTTGGTAAAGGGTTTATACACGATGAAATGCTCAAATGATGATGAAAGTTATGTCGAACAAATTTGCTCGCCAAATGTATCTTGTTTTGGGTAAAGGGTTTATACCCGATGAAATGCTCAAATGATGACGAAAGTTATGTCAAGCAAATCTGCTCGCCAAAGGTATCTTGTTTTAGGTAAAGGGTTTGTACCCGATGAAATGCTCAAATGATGACGAAAGTTATGTCAAGCAAATTTATTCTTCAAAGGTTTCTTGTTTTGGCTAAAGGGTTTATACCATATGAAATGCTCAAATGATCATGAAAGTTATGTTGAGCAAATCTGCTAGCCAAAGGTATCTTGTTTTGGGTTAGGGTTTATACCTGATAAAATGCTCATATGATGACGAAAGTTATGTCGAGTAAATCTGCTCGCCAAAGGTATCTTGTTTTTTTTTCTTAAAGGTAAATTTATTAAGAAAAGGCCCAAAAAAGGCAAAGTTTACACAAAGGATCAAGCCAAAGAGATAATAAAAGTTAGGACACATGCCTAACCCACCTCAAAGGCAACAAAAAACAAAATGGCATTGGACAATCCCCAAT